>JAHKKF010534617.1:4542-37616 GCA_019740295.1 Labeo calbasu
AGAAAGATCCAAAAATTTATCTGAAATTTAAAAGCTTTTGTAACATTATCATTATTAACATTATTATTGTGACATTATTAGTCAGTATTTATTTATTTTTTATAATAGAAATTAATACTTTTATTTAGCAAGGGTGCTTTAAATAGTTCAAAAGTGATGATAAAGTCATTTATAATGTTAGAAAAGATTCCAATTTTAGATAAATGCTGTTCTTCTGAACTTTCTATTCATCAAAGAAACCTGAAAAATTTCTACTCAGCTGTTTTCAACGTAATAATAATAATAATAATAATACTTTATAATGTTTTCGAGAGGCAAATCAGAATATTAGAATGACTAAGGATCATGTGACTGCTAAAAATTTAGCTTTGAAATCACAAAAATAAATTACCTTTTAAAATACATTCAAATAGAAAACAATTATTTTAAATAGTAAAAATATTTTACAATATTACTGCTGTACTTTGGATCAAATAAATGCAGACTTCTTTAAAAAACATTAAAAATCTTACTGTTCAAAAACTTTTGACTGGTAGTGTATACAACTGTTAAAAGGTTTGGGGTCGGAAAGACCCCTCATAAAGTCTGCTTTTATTTTATCGAATAAGACTAAACTATGAAATATTATTACAGTCTAAAGTGACTGTTTTCTATTTTAATACATTTTAAAATTTATTTTTCCTGTGATGGCAAAGCTGAATTTTTACTTCATGTTCCTTCAGAAATCATTCTAATATTCTGATTTGGTGCTTAAGAAACATTTCTTCAATTAACAGTGTTGAAAACAGTTGTGCTGCTTAATATATTTGTACAAATTCCAAACACAGAAAAGCAAAACAGGGGAGTTAAATACTCAAGAACATGACGTAAGTCAGACCAATTAGATAAATTAACAAAACACACCTGGAAACAATAAAACATATGATCAAAAAGGTCAGGAAACGAGAACATAATATTAAGCATATCAAAATAAAAGGGCATTGGATGCACTGCATGCTATTGGACGCATTACTGGGGATTACTTTGATTCGAAGCGTTTAACACACCAGTCAGTCTGTCTAAAACTCAATTCAAGTCGCTCCAGAGAAGAATTTAATTTCAAAAGTCAAACACATGTGGGCTATGACCGATGCATTTGGATACGGATGTTTACTCTCCATCTGCCACTCCCTTATCAGGTCATAGAACTAACAGCTTCTAACAAATCCAAAGCAGAGCAGCACTTGGCACAGACCTGGGAACATGGGAAGTGTTAGAGAGGACAGAGAGCGGGATCTGGTGGTGGCGGCAGCGGGGGCGTCTGAGGGAAAGGCCAGGGTCAGGGCAGAAAAGAGAGACTGGAGCCACTCAGCATGCCCTCCGTCACACCCCCATCAAAAAGGCTTTTAAGTGTCCACTGCTCACTGGATTCAAAGAACGTACCCTGGGACTAAGAGTGGTAAAGGGCCACCTATCAATGATCCATGAAGGATGGCTCAGTGGGAAATTCGGGTGGGGGGAAGAACGGATGTGTCCAGGGGTGGATGGTAGCATCACGGTTCAGCGGCGTTCGATGAGCCTTGACCGTCCCAACCAAGTGGCAGCATCCGATGTAGGCCAAAGATACGAAGCGCAAAAGGAAACCAGATAGTTAATATACATTTACGTTACTAACTCAAAACAAATATGCATCGGTGGACATTTTGTGCCTCAACCGTCACCAATATGCCAAAAAACTGGAAGTGTTTTTTGTGGAAACGCTGCGCAAGAGGCTCTGCGCAATGTATTTGTGTGGGAAGCGAGGTAATGTTCGTATCAGTGTTAACTGCAGGCCTTGCCAGCTGGGTGTCGAGCCTTGGCTCTGGTTTTCAGTTTGTTTGTTTAAAAGATTACAATCCATCCAAGTCAAACAGACACCTTGAACATAACCCAGCTCTGCCAATAAACACATACCAAATGGTGTGAGTGTAAGCGCTATGCACTCTTGCATCAGAGGGGAAGGAGAAAGGCCAGGTAAAGGCCACCATACGCATGTGTGACATCAACATATGACGTAATCATGGCTACCAGTATACAGAAAGTCGAACTGATTACATGTAATAATTCTACAGCTTAGTCAGTTAACATAAGCAAGGTCTGATGTTTATGGAAAGTCTCATATGGAAAATCTTCATTATGTTTGGATCTTTCTGTGACATATTCTGGAACGGCATGTCTAGAGCAACAACAAATACAACCGTCTGGTCTATTCTCTCAGTGACAATCATCACTAGTTTGTTTTTCAGTAAAATTATGATCAGAATAGACTAGCTGCCTATTATGAGAAGAACATGGCCTTTAGAGTAGAGGTTCTCAGTCATTACATTCCAATCCAAACCTGTAAGTTCATCTCCGGAACACAAATTAAGATATTTTTGATGAAATCCAAACGTTTTCTGACCCTGCATAAACAGCAACACAATTGCCACGTTCAAGGCCCAGAAAGGTAGTAAGGACTTTGTTAAAATAGTCCATGTGACGTGTGGTTCAACCTTAATTTTATGAAGCTACGAGAATACGACACGTAGAGGAATGATACAGAAGAGAAGAAACTGTTGAATTAAGTTATTTTCGTTTCTTTACGCACAAGAAGTATTAGTAGCTTCATAACATAACGGTTGAACCACTGATGTCACATGGACTATTTTAGTGATCTTGAATGTGGTAGTTGCATTGCTGTCCATGCAGGGTCAGAAAGTTCTCGGATTTCATTAAAAATATCTTATTTTGTGTTCCGAAGATGAATGAAGGTCTTACAGGTTTGGAGTACACTCTAAAAAATAAGTGGCTTTACGATGCCATAGAAGAATCTTTTTTGTTTTAATGGTTCCATAAAGAACCTTTGAAGAACATTTCTGTTTCACAAAAGGTTCTTTGTGGCGAAAGAAGGTTCTTCAGATTATAAAAAAGGTAAGAAAGAGATGGTTCTTTAAAAAACATTTGACTAAATGGTTCTTTGTGGAACCAAAAATGGTTCTTCTACACCATCGCTGTTGTAATTAATGACAGAATTTTTATTTTTGGGTGAACTATTTCTTTAAAAAGCATAAAATCACGATCTACTACATACTGAATGAATGAATAATGAATAATTATTTTCTCCCCTCAATAACATTTTTTTAAGAACACATAGTTAAACTTCTGAAATCATAAAGTTTCAACAAATTATGTTTAGTGAATTTAATGCATCAACACTCCCAGTTTCTGTTATTTATAATAATAATAAAAGTTTGTAAACAATAAGCATTTTTATTACAGCAGAAATAGCAGTAATATTTTTATGTAATATTGTGTTGGACCTTTAAATTAAAAATGTTCGAGAACCACTGCTTTATCCAAAACACAGAATGAAAGAATGTAAAAAATAAAACATGTAAAATGTTGGTCTAAACCTGAATGACTTCCTTTCATATATTAAAGGAGATAAATTATGCCCCGTTTACAGTACGTAATAAAAATCTCAGATATCCCCGAAATGTGTCTGTGAAGTTTCAGCTCGAAATACCTCACATATAATTTCTTATATAATTTTGAAAATGCTTATTTTGAGTGGTAGCAAATGCAAATGCAAATGAACTGCTGCTCCCCGCCCCCTTTTCCAGAATAGAGCTGTGCCTTTACAACTCTAGCAGATACTCTGCTAAAAAACGTATGTCTATCGTGTCTATCGTGCCGAAATCATGCGTTAACCCATATTAGTTTAAAATTCTGATACAGCAGGCAGTTGTCTCACTGCATGTGAGTAAAAAACCCTGTCTTATTACAAGTTCATGTCTTATTGCACTTAAACTGTCAAATACACACAAGTTAATATACAGTAAATAATTCAATAAATCCGCTGCTTTCTTATCTCCTCTGAGGCTGGGACTCTAAATAGTGTTCTGTGCTCGTCTGTGCAGCCAATCACAGAACAGTTAGCGTACTTTGCTCGAACATTTGCCATAGAGTTAGAACTGCTACACCGTTGTTGCTTGTGGTGGTGCCGTGGATGGAAACATGCAGATTAGGGGTGGTAATATAATAAGATCCCCTTTCTATGTCAATGGGGGAGCAAAATCTGACGCACTCGTTTTTTCACATGCTTGCAAAAAAAGGGTTACCAAAACAAAGTTACTGGGTTGTCCTAAATATCAGATTTTTAAAGATTTAAAAAAAAATCTTTAAAGTCAGCCGGATCTAATATTGTTTTAAGCGCTTTCTGTATTATGCAGAAAAAAGCAATGCATATTGTTGGATATTAAGCAAAAGTGAAACACCAAAAACCTAGTGTTTGCATCCAAACACGTGTATTTAATTTGAAAATGGTAGGAAAAATGATTGTCTGCCTAATGTCGATCCATTTGTTGACAAAGGACAATCACACTGGTGGATATAAAATATGGTACCAACCATTGAAAGCCCATGCGGGTCACGCCCAGCTCTCATCACCCAGATGTGCACCACAGCGGGTTTTGATCATGATACAAGAGTTTCTTTTTTTTGCCGTGAGCTTTCATATGTCTCTGTAGCATTACCTCACCACTCAACACAGGGGCTGACAGCTCTAATGGTGGTTTCACTATGTCTCTGTAAAAATGCCACTCCACTACTTCAACATCCCAAAAAAAGTTTAAGAAGAAATGCAGAAACCTGGGAACCACATATAAGATATCACCTCATCATTGCCAAGTTGATTAATTTTATTCTTATTGAAAGAGCAGATCTGTCCTGCAGTGCACATTCTGGTCAATACATTTATTAAATCGTTAAATTATATTAAATGTGCTAAACTTAGCTTTTTTTTGTTTTTGCTCTGCTTTCTTCAGTCATGCCCTCTCTAGGTCCTGTGGACTTTTAATACTCTTTAACATTAAAACACACTTTTCACACTCTTACTATTTTATTTAATTTCCCAACAGCAGATATACTTTAATTACAAAGAATTCTGTCATTGTCTTGTGAAAGCTTATAAAGCTAATGCTCTTCAATGTATAAAAACCCTTTTTTGCCACTTTTTTTTTTTTTTGTACTTTTTCATAACTCATAATTCTGAGAAATAAAGTCAGAATTGCATGATATAAACAAGATATAAAAAGAAAAAAATGCAAGCTTTTCTTGCAAATGCAAGTTTGTATCTCACAATTCAGACTTTTTTTGAGGGGGAAAAAGACTGATATGTTCTCAGAATTGCAAGTTTATTTTTTACAATTCTTGACTTTTTCACACAATTCAGACTTTTTTTCTCAGAACTATAATCTTATAAGAACTTATAAAGTCCAATTTTGAGGAGGAAAAGACTGATATGTTCTCAGAATTGTTATATCTCACAATTCTTTCTTAAATAACTCACAATTGCGTGTTAAAAAACAGAATTATATAAATTCGCAATTATGAGCAAAAGTCGCAGTTGCGACATATAAACTCGCATTCTGAGAAAAAAAAAATCTGAATTGTGAGTTCATATCACAATTCTGACTTTATTTCTTAGAATTGTGAGTTTATATCCCACAATTCTGACTTAAATAACTGAATTGCTAGATCTAAACTTGCAATTATGAGCAAAAGTCGCAGTTGCGACATATAAACTTGTATTCTGAGAAAAAAAAAATATTTCTTAGAACTGCAATTATTTCTTAGAATTGCTAGTTTATGTCTTGCAATTCTGAGACAAAAAATCAAAACTGCAAGTTTGTATCATGCAATTCTGAGAAAACAGTCAGAATTATGAGATTGTATCATGCAATACTGTGGAAAAAAAAGTCAGAATTGCAAGATGTAAACTTGCAATTGCGGGAAAGAAAGTAGGAATTGTGAGATAAAAAGTTGCAATTACCTTTTTTTTATTTTTTCTTCAGTGGCAGAAACAAACTTCCATATATCAATGACACAGTTTCCTCCTTGGTGAAAAAAAAACAGCACGCTACCTTTTAAAAAAATAATTGATATGGAAATTATGTCAATAATTTTTATTTTGTTATTGTTCAAGTCTGAATATCCGGGACAAGGGACCAATAAACAATAAAATATATGAATAAAGAGCTCTTAAAAAGTAGCAAACAAATACAATAGATGAGGGCACAGCTTTAATGTATCCTAACATTATAATAAACCAAAATAAAAAATTGTAAAATGAAAATTAAAGTAATATAAAAGATCATGTTCCGGGGCATAAAATTACATAAAATTATATGAAATTGAAAAACTGCACAATTGTTCTTGTCCTCAGTTTCTTGAAAAATATGTCATTGTGTGAGTTACATGCGCCCTCTGTTTGGTTGCGTTACAGATGGGAACTGTTTTGATTTTTGGTATTTTGAGTGCTCTGATTAATCAGACTCTTTTGAATCCTTTAAAAAAGAAAGAACGAAAAAAGCAATCAGTAAAAACGCAGTGAAAATTGTTTCCTAGCCGTGTGGCCTGGTGCATAGCCCAAGAGGGGGTTAGAAGATATCTTTTGGATCTCTGAAGCTTAGAGGGATTTGAATGCAGTGATCAATTCAGCTTTCTAGTCTTATCAGATAACACACAGCCTCTAGGAATATCCATGCAAACTCACTCACTTGAAATACCAAACAGAGGTGTGCAAACTTTGTTTCAAAAACTTCCAAATCCCTGTAAGAGCACAGCGAACACAGAACGCAGCAGGAATAAACAGAGAAATATGCTTTTAAGTTGATTAATATGTGGAGTTTGCAGTTTGTATCCGTCTAACCTAAAAATACTCAAAGGTGTGTGAGTTCTGCTTCTTCTGAAGTAGCGAAATATCTGAATTTACTTCCATTTTTCCTTTCAACTGAGCTTGTATTTGAAGATGGATGGGCAAACAGCCCATTTTAACCTCAGATGGAGGAGACATGCAGTGGGATGATTTTAGCAGATGCATATCCATAAAAAACAGTTTAGAAAAGAATTGTGTAGGAAAACCGTGTAAATTGGAACGTAAAATTTCCACTCAAACCAGCCGTCGCCATTGCAAAAGACTTGGACGGCCTGCTTTGCATTAACTTGCAACTGAAAACTTTATATTAAGTATATAAATCTGGTTGCATCTCCATATTTTCCCCACTAAACTAAACTTGAAGTTGACTAAACCCTTTTTTACAGTGAATAAAATGGACATACGCCAATTTTTTTTTATGAATTCTACAAAAAAATCAAGCCAGAGGGAAAATAAATGTGGTTGAAATCATCATGTCCTCCTGACATGCATTCTAACTATGTGTTTTCAATATTTTTCCTTCAAACATATGCAAAGCACATTATCAATCTGAGACCATCTGAGATTTCTGACAGAGAGCGTGTAAGAGATGGAGACAGATGGAGAAGGAGGGAGAGAGATTATTATAATTGCACAATAATACTTTTCGAGTTGCCAACGAATTAAATGTAAATGTTTACGTAGAAATAAAATTGCATGCAATTGTTTCCCAATATCTGTTAAGCATGTGATAATAGTTAAGTGAACTCAAGTAACCCAAATCTAGTCTAAGGGTCACCTGCCTTATGATCTGTGAACTACTTTCCCAGACACTGGGTAAAATTACAGTTTTTAAATCCCGCTAGATCCGGAGCGACACTAAAGCTCAGTTCGGTCCCTGACGGACAGGTATCAAACGCAACTTGAAAGCGTACAACGCAACATCTTCGTAAAGCCTGAACCGAAATACGTGAACCAGGAATTTTACTTTCGCCGATGACGCTCTGACTTGAAACTTCCCATCGTCACCAAACCCTTGGAGAAATCAGTCTTAATCCCACCAGATGAGTGATGGGAGACCTTTTTCCGGGTTCTCCGGGGCAGTTTGTCAAGCTTTTTTTTTAATAAAGTCAAGAGCCTGTTTTCTTTTCTCAGTTTCCACAGCTTATCATCACGTTTCAGCCATAAAATGCTTCATGTGAAATTTTCACAATATTAACAGACAACTTCAAACAGCTTTAAACAATCTCAAGCTTCCAAAGGAAGCACTAAAAAATAAAAAATGCAACATTATTGTTACTTTTTGAACAGCTATATTCCTAAATGTCCTATTGACATCAGTCATTCCTTTTAAAAAAGTGAATAGTTCGAATGCCTCAATCTGTCAGAATAGTTTTGAGGCCCCACTGAAACGTTAGAGTCCTCTGGAAACCATAGCAATGGTAAACTCTAGACATAGAGTACACGTGTGCTGTTGAATGTAAATTATCCTGAGAGCCGCAAGACCTAGGGCTGGAGTCAACGGGGAAGCATCAGCGCTCTACTCCGCATCCCCTACGGTCACCTCTCTAAATGAGTCGTTCTGCTTTTATGGGTGAACGCAAGTGTTGAAATCTGTGAAGCATGTTGCAGGTTCCCTTGGCTCCAGTGCATCCATCTGGACAATAAACCCCACAGCAGCTAGACCAGAGAGACGTGCAAATAACAAACAAAGGGTGTGGGTCGGAGCAAATTCCGTGCATCTCGCAATCGCTTACCACTTAATGAAAAATCTGATCATCGGAGCATAAAAGATACATCTGCAGCCGAGCACATTTTTCCCATAAAAGGACACGTCGAGAAATGTCCCTGATATTTCCAATGGCCAAGATCGGTGATTACGGTTGTTTCATCTTGCCTGGGCCTGATAAATGAAACCAGAAAGTGGTGAACTCGCAGTTGCTGTGGAGACAAAGCAGTATTCGTTCAGCAGGTGCTTTCCCCCAGAGCCAAAGCGTGGATGAAGCACACATATGCGGACGAGGTGGTTGCTTTTTACACTCCCTTCAAACCGCAATACACATACCTCACATTCTCCACAAGTGGAGGGGCACAAGCGCAGGGTGGAACCGCACACGCCATGACCAACATTACATAATTCCTAAATATTTTGAAGGTCAACAAACATCTCTATTTTATTAATCTTGCATAACATCCTGTGTTTGGAATCGCAAGCTCAGTTCCAAAATCAAGTGAGCGTCCTCTGTAGGCAGCGTTTTAAGGCTTCGGAAGGTGCGATCGCGACACAAAGGCTGTTTTGAAACTCTGGTAACTTAAATATGCTGACTCTTGTTTTTGCCAAATTCTTATACTGTGCTCTAGATCATTCTCACAGCTCCTGCTTAAAAATAACCACTGGAAAAATGAATTTGCAAATGCATTTCTAGTATTCACCTCCGAAACTAGTCTGGAACAAAGCTTATAGCAGCATCACCCATATAATTCGTAAAGGTGGCAATCACAGAATATACTGTAATGAGCTTTGTTTAAACAAATGCTAATGATAATGCTCACCAAAACTGCTTTATTTGATAAAATACACTAAAACCGGAATTTTCAGCAGTCATTAATTACTCCAGTCTTCAGTGTCACAATCATCAGAAATCATTAAAATACACTGATGTGAAAAATACAGTAGCAACATTTTCCCTGGGTTATCTTCATGTTTCAGCCGTAAAATGCTTCATATAAAATTATGACAATCTTAACAGACAACTTCAAACAGCTTTAAGCATTCGAAGCATAAAAACGAAAAACATTGTTATCATTATTTGAATAGTGTGAACAGTAACACAGGTAATTTTGGGAATGTCAATTTACGTTTTTTCACTGTAAATTATACATTCCGTATATAGTAAGGGAGCTCACCAGTAACCAATTAATAGTTTTTTACTGTAGCATTTTTACAGTCTTTTGCTGTTAAAATCATTTTTTACATTTCTTATTGTTATGAACATTAAAAACAGTTGTGGTGCTTAATATTTTTATGGAAACTGTGATACAAGTGTTTTTTTCAGGATTCTTTAATAAACAGGAAGTTCAAAAGAAAAAGAAACATTAAAAAAATATATTTTGAACTTTATGTTCATTAAAGAATCCTGAAAAAAAAACATGTATTACAGTTTCCACAAAAATAACAATGAAAATTCTACAACTTGTATATATATATATATATATATATATATATTATAATATATGCACAAGTATATATATATATATATATATATATATATATATATATATATATACATGTAAAATATATACATAAATTCTTTTTAAAGTATTGTCTCCTGTGTGTGTCAAAATTTTAAAAGTCACATTTTATTTAATTCTCACATACTTGTGCATATATTATAAAATAATTATACATATACATATATATATTCTATATATATTATATATACATAAGTTCTTTTTAAAGTATTGTGTCTCCAGAGCATTCCAAATCAGTTACTAATGAGGTTCCATTTAAGTTAAGATCAGGGTTGCCAGTTTTTCATTAAAAAACCCACCCAATTACTTAATTTGCATTCCAGGGGCTAAATATCACATTTTTGGGGTTGCTTCAATGCATGGACATGAAAAACAATCTGCACCAACAGTGTTAAAGTAGCCTGCGGGAAAACCGCAGACTTGGCAACACTGGTTAAGATACTGCCTTAAGCCTAGCATACACTAGACGATTTTTAAATCTTAACTGATTTTAAAACCATGGGATACCATAGACATGAAGACAATTTAGCATTATAATCCTCTAAATGCGCACACTAGCTTAATTCAACCAGACTGCAAGACCACACACTTAACTGTACGAAAGATTTCACAGTGACACAAGATCTCAAGGAGACTTGCGAGATCAAACATGAATAGAGAAGAAGAAAACCACATGGAGGACAATCGACGTTGTCGGCTGGTTCTCCTGGGCCGTGTTTGGCTGTACAGTAAAACAAAAAAAAAAAACTAAAAAATAGAATATGGGTGATGTTCTTTCTCGGGACTCTACTTTTGTGGCATGTTTGTGGTTGCCAATTTTCAGCTATAGAAGCACGCAACATCCGGTAGGTGGCACCTGCTCACTCTCATTGGCTGTGAGTCGTAAATTATCCTACCTGATCTCATCACAAAAACGTACCTGTGTGAACTTTGTAACAAGATGCGAAATATGTACCAATAAGTACATATCACTGCAATTTCCAGCAGAAATGAACACTAGAGGCGGTAAAGCGGCAAGTACTTGCAATCATTTTTGTACACAGTTATGATTACAGCTTCATGTTTTGTTTTTTTGTAAGCTTGCTGTGTATCTCAGCCAGCATGGAATTAGACGTGGGATGCAGAATCTTTGGGTACAAATCCCATGAAAACATGACTCCCGAAGAAAGAAATCGAAAAACAAGCTAAAACAGCATGCTCTGATTGCGTTTTTACATCACAATCATTTTTGTTCATACTATTGGGTAGGGTGTAGTGCAGACGGTACGTTATTAGCCAGTTATAGCACCACCCCAACGGACATTTTAAGTCAGAATTGCGGTGACACGTACAAAACCAACGTCACATAAAATGTGCCATACATCTGTTCCGAAAGAACACTTTTAGCGCCATTCAGTGGACATTTCTGTTAGATACTGCAGTGATATGTATTTATTGGTACGTATTTAGCAAAAAAGTTGCGAAAAAAATCTGTTTTTGTCATGAGGTCAGGTTGAAATGATCAAACATGTTTGATTTATACGATTTGAATTCAGGGACACTCCGTCTCAATTGGAAGCAGTTAAATAATCATAATGACACCATACAACAGGATTTTTTGGACAAATTTTTTGGCCACAAAATTGGGCATAAAAAGTTGTGAAAAAGTTCCCACAGCTACATTTTCATCATGATGTCAGGTTAAAAATGATCAAACATGTTTGATTTATACGATTTGAATTTGGGGACACTCCGTCTCAATCAGGAGCAGTAAAATAATCATAATGACACCATACAACAGGATGTTTTGGAAAAAAATTTTGGCCACAAATTGGGCATAAAAAGTTGTGAAAAAGTTCCCACAGCTACATTTTCATCATGATGTCAGGTTAAAAATGATCAAACATGTTTGATTTATACAATTTGAATTTGGGGACACTCCATCTTGATCAGGAGAAGTAAAAAATCATAATGACACCATACAACAGAGGATTTTTTGGACAAAATTTTGGGAACAAATTGGGCATAAAAAGTTGTGAAAAAGTTCCCACAGCTACATTTCCGTCATGAGGTCAGGTTGAAATTATCAAACATGTTTGATTTATATGATTTGATTCGGGGACAGTCCGTCTCGATCAGGAGCAGTAAAATAATTGTAATGACACCATACAACAGGATTTTTTGGAAAAAAATGTTGGCCAAAAATTGGGCATAAAAGGTTGTGAAAAAGTTCCCAGAGTTACATTTTCATTGTGATGTCAGGTTGAAATGATCAAACATGTTTGATTTATACGATTTGAATTCAGGGACACTCTGTCTCGATCGGGAGCAGTTAAATAATCATAATGACACCAAACAACAGGATTTTTTTGTGGATATATTTTTTGGCTACAAATTGGGAATAAAAAAGTAGCAAAAAAGTTCCCACTGCTACATTTTCATCATGAGGTCAGGTTGAAATGATCAAACATGTTTGATTTATATGATTTGAATTCCGGGATGCTCCATCTCGATCAGGAGCAGTTAAAAATCACAATGACACCATACAACAGAGGATTTTTTTGGACAAATTTTTTGGCCACAAATTGGGCATAAAATGTTGCGAACAGTTCCCACAGTTACATTTTCATCATGAGGTCAGGTTGAAATGATCAAACATGTTTGATTTATATGATTTGAATTCAGGGATGCTCTGTTTTGATCGGGAGCAGTTAAATAATCCCGATGACACCATACAGTAGAGGATGTTTGGACAAATGTCTTGGCAACAAATTGGGCATAAAAAGCCACAAAAAAGTTCCCACAACTACGTTCTCATCATGATGTCAGGTTGAAATGATCAAACATGTTTGATTTATACGATTTGAATTCGGGGACGCTCCATCTTGATCAGGAGCAGTTAAATAATCCCAATGACACCATACAAGAGAGGAATTTTGGACTTTTTTTGGCCACAAATTTGACATAAAATCAGCCTTAACATCTTCAAGTGTGTGGCCAGCCTTAGAAGTTGCCTGTAGGTTTTAAGGGTATCTGTACAGTGTTGGAGAGAATATGCTCTAAAAATACCTCTGAATCATTACACCTGAAGGTTCTGACCAAATATAGCAGACAAAGAATGGAAATAATTAATCAAGCGATAGCCAAGTTAAACTAAGGACACCCAAAAAACATTCTCCCCTCCAAAGTCCTCTAAACTAGCAGGTCTGCTAACGCTCCAAGAGACAACCGGTACAGGAAAAGTCCCGCTGACACAAACTGAGGTTCACACAAATCATCTTTCTGAACCTGGCCAAGCTCATGGGGGTAGGTCGCCCGAGAGACGGACAGCCTCATTTGGTTCCCTCGTCCTGGGATCCATCAGGATACGTGACAGGCCGATTGTGGCCCCGCCGTTCTGACAGCACCAATAAGTCCACATGAAGGGAAAGCCCTTGACTGGCCCTGCCCCCACTTGCCTTGCCTCATTACCCTCCACAGGTGCCTCCCGCGTCAGCCGCAGCCTCTATCTCACAGGACGGATCTGATCTCCCCCACACACTTGGACTCAACCTGCGGACCATTACTGTAACAATCCCCAGAGCCGGGCTGCTCCGGTACTACATACCGTGGAAGTGTCACACAATTCAAGAATGATTAAATGAAATAGGTGTTCAAAGTATATCAAGTGTCACAACAAATGAAAGGAAAGTCAACGAGAACAAACCAGACAGAGGCATCGTCATGTCGAACCGAACGCCATATTTAGGCATCTGCCAAGTTACACAAACGTTCTCATTTGTTATCAGGGAGATTGAGAAATGTGTCATCTTTCATCACATGCAACGGACACGCTTATAGATAAAGACGGTTTCATGTTTTCATTTTTGACGTGCATTCTTTTTCATTCCAGAGAAATTCAGGTTTACTGAACTCTCACTCCAAACAAATGTACGCGCATATTTTTAGTTTTTTTTCATGCACACTGGCTGGAGACGAGGCCTGGAAGCTCCAATCCTCCAGACTGTAGAATGAAATCTGTATGAACTTCATATGACAGAGGAAAACAGCCTCCAGTCTAAACACTCAGAACACCTCTATGGGCCGCGGTGGAGATCAGCCTTTCAAAAGCAATGTTTTTACAATGAGACACATCCGGTGCTATCAAACATCGCTACATCACAAGAATAAAGAGAAGTTCTTTAGCTTTTTTGTTATTGTTGCAGATAAACGAATACCAATTGTATGTACTTCATACACATTGATATCATCTGTGTATTCTGGTGTTTGCACACATTTTCATTTAAATATCTGCTATGTCTATTTTGCATGCTGATAGCGTATAGTTTCTTGTGATACGCTGCCAAAATGCAGCCATCAGGGATGAGTAACTGGATACTGCATGCTGCGATGTATTTGATAAGCAGAGAGGCTTGTTTCTGTAGCAGTTTTTCCTCAGTATGCAATTCACTGATGGTTTACATGAAATTCAACTGCAGTGTTTTTATTAGAATTTACAACACTGCAATTTTTTAATCCATGAATCAAGACTGAATTCAGTGTCAATCTTGGCTATGAAAATGAATCTAGATGAGACAAAAATGTACATTAAAAAAATACAACTAAACCATCAACTAAAATTAGATAATATTTTAGCTAATTACTACTAAAATGAAAGAATATGATGTGACAAACTTTGATTACATTTAAATGATATTTATGTTAAAAAGAAAAAACCATGATTAAGAAAAAATGGTGCAAGTTCACTTTTTTTGTCATTTAAATCTTGTTTTCATCAACTAAAATAAGATAATATTTTAGTCCAATTACAAATAACTAAAAGTAATGAATATGAAAGGACAAAACATTTACTAAATTTAAACAATATAGATGAAAAAGGCAAAAACTCTGACTGAGACATAAAAGAAGCGTAAAAATTCACACCAGTTTAATTTTGATGGTCATTTGTGGTTTCATTTTAATATCCCTTGTGAGTTCAATTGTTTTTGTCCACAAAAATGAGTTACTATTTTTGTCAGATTACCATAACTAAAATGAATAAATATGGAATGACAAAGTATTGACTACATTAAAAGTATATTTTTGGCAGAATTTATGACAATTTTTATGCTTTAATTTCAGTAGTTGATTGTAAGTTTACTCTTTTGTCATTTGAATCTTGAGTCAGATTACAAATAACTAAAATTAATGAATATGACATGACAAAACATTGATTAGATTTAAATATTTCTCTTTAAAAAGACAAAAAACTATGATTAAGACAAAAAATGGTGTAAAAATTAACAAAAATTTTTTTAATTAATTAATTAAAAATTAATTTCTTTTTAATGGTCAATCAAAAGTAGTTTTTTAAAGTTTTTTGTAGTGCTGTCAAACGATAAATTGTGATTATCAAAATAAAAGTAAATACATACACATGCATAGATATATTTAAGAAAAATTATTATGTTTATATATATATATATATATATATATATATATATACACACACACACATATATTACGTAAACAAAAACTTTTATTATGGATGCAATTAATTGTTTGACAGCACTATTTGTTTGTCATTTAAATCTTATTTCCTTCAAATAAAATTAGATCATATTTTAGTCAGATCACAAATAACTAAAGTTAATGAATATGACTTGACAAAACATTTACTAAATTTAAATGATACAGATAAAAAAAGGAAAAAAACTCTGAGAAAAAAAGTGTAAAAATTTACATCAGTCAAATTTTGATGGTCATTTGTGGTTTAATTTTAATGGTCATTTGTGAGTTCACTTTTTTGTATTTTAAATCTTTTTTTTAAACAAATAAAATAAAAAATATTTCAGTCAGTATTCCAAATAAATAAATGAATATGACATGACAAAATATTGATTAAATTTAAATATTTCTGTTAAAAATGACCAAAAACTTAACTTAACACTTAATTTAAAATTGTATTCATTTTTTTAAAATAAAAAAATAATAAAAAAATTAATGTTTGTTTGTGAGTTAAATATTTTGCCGACTAAATTTTGATTTCATCCACTAAACCATTAGTTACTATGTTACTCAGATTACAACTAAATAAATTAATGAATATAACATGACAAAAGATTGAGTACATTTAAATGATATAGATAAAAAAAAAGGCAAAAAATCTTATTTAGACCAAAAAAAAAGTGTAAAAATAAACACCGGTTAAATTTTGATGGTCATTTGTGGTTTCATTTTAATGGCCTTTGTGAGTTCACTTTTTTGTAAAAAGTTCAATTTAAAGCATATTTTTTGTTAGAAATGCAAAAAATATGACTAAGACAAACTGTTTAAAAATGTACACTGGTTTAATTTTAATGGTGATTTACAAGTGCAAGATGCTATAGTAAAACTAAACCAAATGAGAAATACAAGCACAAACTATAAATACACCGGACAAAATGTCTCACGATAATCCTCCTTGAAACTGCTATCAGTAGGTCACTAAAAATGTCTATGTGCTCTTTGTTAACAGTGCTGGGAAGTAATTGTTAAGTGCTGCGATATCCATTAAGATTGAAGGCACTTGTAGAGAATTACAGCCCTGTGTCTCTGAGGTGCTGATTGAGCAGACAGATGGTACATAAATTATGATGAAAAGACATCAGCAGGTTGAACCACCCCATCGAATGCTTAATCTGCCGCCAAGAGAGATTTTATTTTCCTTGAAAGACTAGGAAAAAAAGGACAGATTGGAGAGAGAAAGAAAAACAACAAAAAAATCAAGAGACTCATTCCATTAAACCTGAGGCTGGCAATCGCGCATCTGGAAAGCTTCGGCATCTGTTGCTAGATTTTCCAAAAGCGTGTTCTGATTTTCCAGAATGCTCACATGATACACGATAAATCATTTAACCTCTGTAGGTGGTTAAGAGGGATCATGCACTCCTATGTCCGGTTCACTTGTCCTCTTTGAAAAGCGGCATTAAAATTTACATACTCTGTCTTTCTTACAACCGCCGTGGCCAGAAAGAGCGTCCCGACTATTGCGACAAAGGCAAATCAGTGAATTTAGAGACTGACTGCCCAGATAAAACATTCTCCCCGTCAATGACGAACACAGAGATCGTTCAGCCTGAATGAACTTCCAGAACCTGTTCGCGCACTCGTTCTGCAAGGAGCCCCTGGAGGACTCGAGGGGGGCTTGTGTGCGTAACCCTTTACCCTACTTGTCCCGGATACACATCTGCACCTGCGCTTTACGCAGGTCCCCATTAGCCTCGCACGGTCACTCTCTGTCCTGTCTCTGCAGTCTCAGAACTTTTTAAGCGTCTCGGTGTCTGTGTCTAGTTGCGGGGCGCTCTCCAGGGACCCGATTAGAACAGGCCGCTCTCTCAGCTGTGTTCTGTGCATGTCAGAACGGGCCTGCTTTATTGTTTCATTATGAGGGGGGGGTGACATTCAGGGAGTGTGTTTTACTGCCACTGGCTGTTTGTTAAGTCCAGGGATCACGACTCGTCCAACACTCACTAAATCATAAAAAGCTTTTCTAAACGCTGATTGCTTTCAGAAACACAACTGCGATCCAGACTGATACACAGTTGAAACCGTGAAAACAGCTTTTGCAGTTCATTACAAACGAGCTTTTGGACACAAAGAGCTTTAAGCATTACTTCAAAACATGTTGCATTGATAAAAGGACATAAAATCCAAAAAAGCCAATTAAAACGTCTCGTTTAGAAGTGCACCTGATCATTACGTTCTCCGCCGTTTAGAGGAGATACAGGTGTTTTTCTCTATGCTATCGCGCAAACTCAAATGCACGTCTTTTTTAATGTCGCAAGTTCTCCGTGTTCTCAATGGCCATTATGTTTAAGCTCTGCTAAGCTGATTCAAATGCATTTCCAGTTCTTGAAGGACATCTAACACTCCTGAGCCTTAACCAAGGCTGTCTCCCGATCCCGGCCTACGTAAGTCTCCGACATGCCAACGAGTGACTGCATAAGAGCATATAAATTTATTTTTTATTGGGGATTTGGTAGGCGGTAACACTATACTTTGAGCTGTTTGCTTAGGAGGAGAATGGAGGTAAGGAAAGGGAGAAGATGGGTAATGGAAGATTAAACTTTCGAGTCCCCCACCAGGACGTGGTCTTGGCTCTGTCGGAGAGGATGTGTGGAAGCTGCCAAATGTAATGCTCAAATCAGTCATAGTGAACTGGTTGTGGTTTAATTTGACATTTTTCACATTTGGACGACACTTTTATCCAAAGCGACTTACAATGCATTCAAGTTATACATTTACCGGATGCGTGTTCCCTGCGGGAAAACAAAGCCACGACTGGATTTCTAGCACCAAATTCAATTAGTTACAGGAATATTTTTGGGTGGTGAAATTGTTATTTGGAGATTCAGAGTAACACTTAAAAACTCAAAACAAACAAGTATTTGAGTATTTCAGATCAGAGTGAAAACATTACACAAAAAGAAAAAAACACTGTTCTGTTTTATATTTTTATAAATTTTATATTTTATATATTTAAAGCCAAATATGAATTTCATACAGGTAGTGTTTTTAAGCATTTTACATTTATTCTAAAATAACTCAAGGTAGTAACAATTTAAACAATATATTTGTGAACTTATGTTCAGCTAATTGTTTTAATAGTTAACTTTACCTATTTTTTTTTAATTTTCAGAAAATCAGTCATCATGGCTCAGTACATACTGGTCACAGACCAGAGATTTACTTTAAATGTATTCAAGCCGATTACTCACTAAAAACACCAAGATCATGTTTTCAGGCCATTTTAAGTCCTATTTTGACATAACAAAGGGGTTATATCTAAGTAGGGCTGGGCGATAATTTGATAACGATAATTATCGCAATATAATTTTTCTCGATAAAACGGTATGAAGAGTTCGATAAATGTTCGATATAATTTTTATGTGCCAAAAGCGGAACGAAACAGCGCGCCACACAGACCGTTTATCTGCTCTGACCAAAGTTCAAACTGCCGCGCTGCGCGAGCTCACTACGAAAGGTGCATTTACTCGGTCACGCGACCATTAAACAGTGCTGTGAGATCTAGTCAATGTTGCCAACTTCGTCGCTAGATTTAGCGACTTTTTTTTCCAAAAGAGCACCTAGCGACAAATCTAGCGAGTTCTTGGACAAACCTTGTTTCGTTTCTGAGGCTCTCAGGTACCGCCGCGCGAGGCCGTGCTTTCCCTGCACGCGCACACCTCTCTCTGTAGCTGGGTCTGCTCTGTTCAGGGAGCGGCAGAAGAGCAGCGGTTTCAGTTAGAAAAATTCTGTTGTATGTGAGCCCAGAGAGGCAAGAGAGTATGACACCTTGACGTCATGAATATGCTAATTAGCGTATGACGTCATCTAGCGACATATGGTGACTTTTCAAGCGAGATTAGCTACTTTCCATTGAAAGAAGTTGGCAACACTGGATCTAGTGTGGAACACTTGAATTCAGCGATGAACACAAATGACTCTGTGATTCAAACTAGTTTAAAGCTGTGTGCAACCAGACAGTCAAAAGGCTTTTCTTAATCTACACATAGCCATCATTATCATCGATTTACTGTAGTAACACTCACTGCACCATGGTATTGTGGCAGCAATGTGGAACATTCACATAGAATTTTATTACAGGAGTAATGGTTTATAATTATCAGTGTTTCCCATTAATTAACCAGACTGTGGTTATTTATAAAATGACTAAAATGTTGTGTTTCGTGCTATTGCGCGCTTGACTCAAAGTGAAGCGCGCACTTCATTCAGGCGATCGGCTCGTGATCTGCTGTTTGTCGCGTCTCACGGTGCGTTTTCACTGGCACTTAGCGAGCAAAGTGGAGAGTCAGAGCGGCTCCTTTAATTGACAGTGAATGCGGTGAACATTGTTTTTGAATGTGCTGTGAGTTTAGCGAGCGTTTGGGAACGCAACAGGAACCATTTACGCTTTTTTTTTTGTTTACGCTTTGTTCAACATTTTAATGGGCGAATAATTACAGTATATCACTGGATTTGTAATGAAGCGGGTTTGCAAACCTGTTTTCCTTGAAGCTGGAGTTTTCCGCCAAAATAAAAGCTCAACTGCAGTTTCTGCCAAAATAAAAGCTCATAGGTTTATCACTTGCAAGCACTCTTATCACTGTTGTTCCATAAGCGCCACCTGCTGTCAGAGAATGAAACTCTGCCTGTCTGCTGTCTTTGTTTTATGCAGGTTATAGATTATAGTTTCACAAAGCTGAAGTCAGACCATTCTGATTTTACTTTAAATGTTGAAATGATACAATTAAATTTAAATTAAAAAAACTGCTCATGCTACATGTGTGTAGCATCTTTCTTTATATTGTGATTAAAATGCAGTGGTTGGTTATAATTTCTAATGGCTTTTTTATTAAATATGTCTAGTTGTTGTAGTAGCAGCAACTGCAAAAACAGTTTCATGGCCTGGAAAAAAATATTTATGACTGGTAAATTTTCTCAAATCACCAGATGTTAGTTTTAGGCCCTGCTTGCAAGTGTAGAAATTAGGACAAAAGTATTGTAATTTCCCTACTGTAGAATAAAGTAAAATAATATACCTGTGAAATACTCATTTTCATTTATTTTACTATGCAATTGTTTTACAGTATATGGCTATTACTGTCATAGGGATAATAATATAAAATTATTATTACTCTTATATTCTAATTTGTTTGGCTTCCAAATTCACCAGTGTGAATGTAATTTAGACTGAGCCACTATAGCGCAACTAAAAAGAGGACTGGGTCCACTTTAAACCTCAAGTACAAGTCAATTCACCAGCTTTTTCTTTGTTTAGTTTGCACACTGAACCTGTGTTGGAGCTCCAAATTCTGAAAACTTAAATTGCACCAGATTTTGAATTTAACTTTAAAATGGGGGTTATGCCCCCGGACCTCCCTAGAGGGATCAAGGTCCACAGTCTCATAAAATCCTGTGGGAAACACTGATTATAGTATGTATGTATTTGTGAATAAGCTATAGTATACTGAACGTTTTTAGACTACCGTTTTTCATACAAATAGGCTACCTATAAAACCATGTAGTTATATTTTTACCATGGTATTGAGGTCCCATTATGTGTGGTTTTAACTGTTTTTATCATGATTTAAAATGTATGCTTGCTACTATGGCAGACCATGCTAATTAAAAAAAAAGGGTCAGAATAAATTTACAAATATAAAACTGAGGTTGCTACAATTTTTACAGATGTTACTGATTGATAATGAACAAAAATTTACCTCTGCATCCTCAATGTGCATTTCTAAGAGACAAAAAAAAGTGATATTATTATTATTATTATCATTAGCATTATCAGACAACCCAAACCTGTTTCTTGATTTGAAGCAATATAACTCATTAGAAAATGCAGAAATTAATTTTTTCTATTTAGATATTTATTTTGTTAAGGAAAATTAATGGTCTGGTGTCACAACACGTGAGGAGGAAGGCGCAACACGACGATGAAATGCAATGAAAAGTCTTTAATGTAATCCACACAGGTAAATCCACAAAAGGAAGACAGGAAAACACATACTCATTGATGAGACCGGACACAAAGCATTGAACTTAAACAACTTATAAAGGGTGGCTAAAGATACACAAACAGGTAATGGTGATTAACTAGTAATGACTCAGCGAGGACAGGAACAGGAACAACCATATATGGGCACATGAGGCAAAAACCAATACAAATAGTTCAGGGGTGTGACATCTGGTTTCTACTTTCACTCTGGAGCAAAAATCTGACTTTAAACTTGAAAGAAATAAAGACTTGACATTTATCGTGATAATTATCGATATCGACTGATATGAAAAAATTTATTGTAACCTATATTTCCAGTGCTAATGCTATGCTCTCTCCTGTAGCGGTCTTTGATCTTGAAATTAGCTGATAATGAATAAAATGCAGCGCATATCTGTTGCTTTCATTGATGTTAAATTTGCATATAGCGCAGGAATTGAAGAACGAATTTATATCTGTTTTGCGAAAACACATTTATGTGGCCAAGTGTAAATGGAAACGTTTTAACAAATCAGATAGATATCTGATCAGAAAAAACGCATGAAGTGATCAGGTGTAAAAAGGCCCATAAAAGTAATACATCACCTGAATCTGTAAAGGGAAATCAACAAAATCAGACTTTTCAGTCAGACTTTCAAGCAGACTTCAGCCATTTTTAAGATACTCCAAAAAGCACAAATGTCAGGACATGTCGAAACTTCTCCAGGGCCCCAAAACACCCTCAGACCCCTGAGGGTTAAATTAGTTTTCCTATTAACGCCATTATGTTGTTTATTCAGTCTGAGTTACGGACACGGAACATGCACAAACACAAGAGGCGGGATTTATCGCATGAACCAATCACAGCTGAACATAACCAGTCATATCCAATCATATGGAGGCATTGCCTCCTTTCACGTGACTTTCCCCCATTCTTTCTCAATTACCCCCCACCAAACTCACCGCACGCTTTAGGGGGTCTGTTAAAACTCAGTGGGCTCAGGGGAGGCGAGAGAGACATGGACTCCCAATGTAATTTCACCTGCTGGCATTTTTGTTGAACAGTTTTTTTTTAATAGAAAAATGAGTGATTTATACGCTTTTTAATGTTATATTTTGTAATACTGGAATTGTTTTATTTTCGTACGACGTTTTTTTTCTCATCCACTATACTGAGGAGACACTTCCTCCTTTGCTTCATCCAACAAATGTTTAAAATAATAAATTGTATAATTAAAAAAAAAAAACTAAAAATACATGCATCTACAGTACTTGTTACTTGAAACCAAAATGCAAAACTTCTGCTAAAGAAAACATATTGTTATGACCCTGGTCCAGGGTCAGGGAGATAACATAATTGGGGGCTCGTCCGGGATATTGGAGAAAATTGTCCAGCGTGACGAATACGGAAATCTCTGAAGCACCAGCCGTAACAATTTAAACAATATATTTTATTTGTGAACTTATGTTCAGCTAATTGTTTTAATAGTTAACTTTTATCTTTTTTAAATTTTTCAGATACGATTGCTCAAACTACTTTAGGACGGAGATATTGCCTTTTCTCATCTGACTTTCCCCCATTCATTCTCAATTACCCCCCAACAAACTCACCGCAAGCTATAGGGGTTCTGTTAAAACACTGGCTCCCGCTGTAACTTTACCTGCTGGTATTGTTGTTGGACAATTTTTTGTTCAGAAAAACAAAACGAGTGATTTATACACTTTTTAATGTTATATTTTGTAATATTGCAATTGTATTATTTTTTTACTACAATTTTTTTTTCTCATTCAATATTTTGAGGAGACACTTCCTCCTTTGCTTCATCCAACAAATATTTAAAATAATAAATTGTATAATAAAAAAAAAATTAAAAATACATGTATCTACAGTATTTGTTACTTGAAACCAACATGCAAAACTTCTGCTAGAGAAAACATTGTTATGACCCTGTTCCAGGGTCAGGGACGTAACATAATTGGGGGCTCGTCCGGGATATTGGAGAAAATTGTCCGGCGTGACGAATGCGGAAATTTCTGACGCACAAGCTATCAGAGGCACCTGTCAAGAGCCCTTTAACAGGTCCAATTTGGTCACAGAAAGTGCAGCGCCCATGCGGTCTATACAGTCCTCTGTCCGGGGTAAGGGAAATGAGGTTTAGTTACACTGTTCACCTTTTTATAATCAGTGCAAAATTTAAAGGCACTGTCCGATTTAAGTACTAGAAGACAGGGTGAACTCCAAGGGCTTAAACTGGGTGTCGAGTATGATTCCTTGCTTTGGTTGCAAGAGGTCCCAAGGTCAGATCCCGTACGAGCCCCCAATTATCTTACGACCCCGGTCCAGGGTCATGGAGGTAACATTTTTCAGTACACTGATACCATAAAATATAACAATAGCAATATAACAGTAACAATATTTATGCAACTGAACTTTTGACTCAAAACCTTACAGCAGACATATAGCCTTAGTGACGACCAGGTCCCCGGTCTCCTTTATATGTTTAGCTATTCAAGACATACAAAGTTAATTGTACGAATCTATCCTGTTTTTAATGTAAGGTTTATCCGAGGCCTCTTTAACAGATGCGTCTACTGGGACAGAATAACAAGAGTTTGATTAAACTAAAATTGATTTGACTGTTGTAATGTTTATGAAACACTGTATAAGCACCTTACTGACAGCACAGCATCTGAGTCCAGGTGTCCTATAAAAGACTGCAGACTATTCTTTCTCTCATCCCTCTCTTCTCCTGCCTATTTTGTATTCCACTCCCTAATAAAAGTGTCTGCATTTTCCCAACAGCAGATGTGTGGCGCTGAATTATGCATTGCAGCTAAAGGATACATTCTCGTCATGCTGCGGTTCTATAAAAATAAATCCCATAAGAGCATCATACTGACAGCGGCTGTACTCACCTGGGCCTCTTTTTAAGTCCTGTCACTCAGCCTTAAACATTTAAAGCACCTCCTCTCAGAGATAAAACCGTATCCCATGCTAGCAGTAGTTATGTCTTTTTACTATTAAGCTAAAAAAAGATGTGCAGAGTGAGGACTTGGCATAAAAATCTGAACTTTAAAACAGAAAACTGTATATGAATAGCTCGCTTAGGAAAATGTGATGTCATACCGGGAGATGTTTTTATCACAAGAATGACAACATCAGTTGTTCCCTCTAATTTTCCTTCTTCCTGAACAGCAAAACCCCATGTACCAGACTTATGCAGCATTAACTGTGCTATTAACTGTACTTTTCTAAAGCAAAAAGGAGTGAGAACAAGAGAGAAAAGTGCATGGGCGTTTGTATATTTTAACATAGTCATTGTTTTCTTTTGATGCTGCTATAACATCTTCATACTGATTTAGGGTGCGACTATTATCTCACGACATCCTCCCCACACACTGTCTGTGTGATTCAGTTTACTCCTACACAAGTTTTCTCAAAGCTTTCTGGACAGCATTGAGCATTTAGAAGGACTTCAGTGGAAACTTCAGATTTTTTAAACAAAATGATGAATTTTTTGACATTAAAAAATGTCAAGGAATCTACCAGAATCATGCTTTTAATTATATTTGTTTATGATTTTACTACTATCATGTGTCCAAGATGGCTCAGGTAAACCTAGCCTAAGGAATCTAAATCTTAAAGCTTAAGATTTCCATCACTGCAAAATATTGGGCTGCTCTTTAAAATGCCATTGAGCACAAATAATGAAGTCTATTACATTCTTTTAGCATCTAGTGCCAACTTTGGTGGAAAGATCCAATTAAAAACCAAAAAAAATTGCCAAGTTAGCATCCAATATAATAGGGTAAGATTTGAAACAACAACTTATAAACTCACAGGGTGAGAAATCCGAGAAATTGTTGTGGATGTGGATTTTAAAAGTTACAATCAGAATAAAAAGTACAATTTTAGCTAATCATCCGTGGAGCATTAACAAGACTTTCTTTTGTTTCAGCACAGTGTCTTTTTACGGTAGTAATTCTGTTTCAAAACTTAGCAATTGATATCTGATTAAAATGAAATCTTATAGTGTTTACTACTGCAGATGGTGAACAGAACAAGGCTCCTCCCTGAGAACACATGAAGAACCAGTGTGTGGAAATCATTTCATGTGATACAGCTAATCTCATAGAAAAAGACTGTCCCGACTACTTTCTGTTAACATGACTGTTTAATGTTTCTGTGACAGAAGCAGTATGAATTTTCCTTTTTTGTCTTTCCAAGCCAGGCTTCATTACAGTAAAGTGGTCTGGCTCCAGATATTAAGTGACAGGTGAAAGAAGATTTCACTTTGAACCAGGTTGGCAATCCAACATACAGACAGCATAATTGAGTTCATGTAAAAGCACAGATAGCTAGAAGTACAGTTTCTTCACCTCTGAGAGGGGAATATATTATACAGCCCATTCACACTAAAAACAATGACTACATTAACTATAATGATAACTACATTATGGTCCACATCACAATATTGTTCAAGCTCTTTAAAGTCAAATGGATTCTGATTTCACTAACCATCAGATGGGAAAGTGTTCTAGAAGTGATTCCAACAATATTGTGAGTTACAAAGTCACAATTCAGACTGTTTTCTCTCAGAATCGCATGATATGAACTCACAATTGCGAGTTATAAAGTCAGAATTGTGTGATATAAACTCGCAATTGTGAGTTATAAAGTCAGAATTTGCTAGATAAAAACTCACAATTCTGACTTTTTTTCTCAGAGTTGCGTTACATAAACTCAAAATTGCAAGTTATAATGTCAGAATTGTGATATAACACAATTGTGAGTTATAAAGTAAGAACTGCATGATATAAACTTGCAACTGAGAGCTAAAAAGTCAGAATTGCGAGATATAAACTTGCAA
The DNA here is from genome assembly GCA_019740295.1 of Labeo calbasu. NCBI lineage: Eukaryota > Metazoa > Chordata > Actinopteri > Cypriniformes > Cyprinidae > Labeo > Labeo calbasu. The sequence continues at coordinate 30,845 of JAHKKF010534617.1, forward strand.
TTGTGACTTATAGTCAGAACTGCATGATATAACTCGCAATTGTGAGTTAAAAAGTCAGAATTGCTTGATATAACTCACAATTGTGAGTTAAAAAGTCAGAATTGGTTGATATAACTCACAATTGGAATTATAAAGTCAGAATTGTGAGATACAAACTCACAATTGCGAGAAATAAAGTCAGAAATGTGAAATAAAAACTTGCAATTCAGACTTTTTTCTCACCAACATGAGTTTATATCTTGTAATTATGACTTTTCTCACAATTGTGAGTTTATATCTCGTAAATATCTCAACTTTTTTCTCGCAATTCTGACATAAATGCGCAATTAAGTTATACAGTCCAGTTTTAAGTGTAAAAAAATACTGATATGTTCCCAGAATTACGAGTTTACATCTCTCTTAAGAACTCGCATTTGCGTGTTATAAAGTTGGAATTGCTATATAAACTCGCAATTCTGAGAAAAAACGTCAGATTTGTTGCTGTATTTTTCTCAGAATTCCGTAATGTAAACTTGCAATTGTGAGTTATAAAGTCAGAATTGCGAGACACGTAATTCTAAGAAATAATTATGTTACGCAATTCTGAGAAAAAAGTTTATATCTCGCAATTTTGACTTTATAATTTGCAATTGTAAGTTTACTTCACGCAATTCTGACTTTGCATCGCAATGTTGAGAAAAAAGTTTGAATTGTGAGATAAAAAGTCACTTTATATTCACTGCCAATGAAACGGGCTTCCATACAAACCACCAAAGAAGATGCAGTAACGCACAATTTTTTTCCACGATGTATTTTTCCACACTTATTTTCATGCATTTGTACCTAAAATGCAATATTCTCACAATTGTAATATTCGGACCACCCTACTGATGTCATAAAACGGAATTAAATTAGAACGGTTTTGTTATTATCATCTTAGAGAAACAAGAGCTGCCTCAAGCGAACTAAAACGCTTGCTAACTTTGGCAAGGCCAAATTATAAACTACATTCAAACTTCCTCCAAAGAATATCTGCGATGACATGTACATGAAGACACTCAGTGTGTTTACTTCTGAACAAATAAGCCCTTTCAAAAGACTCTGAGAAAAAACAGGACAGTAGAAGTATTTACAAAAGGGCATATTATGGTAATTCAGATGACAGTGGCCCATGTTCCCATAACTATACGTCTAAAACGGTCGGCACGACTGGAGACAGATGTGTGATTTATTATAAACCGCTGCTTCCATTTATGGCCAAAGCTTTTGCACAAGCATACGGGTGTGAAATAAGGCTTTTACAGGCATATAAATGCCATGGCGGCTTATTGTTACATAATGTGCGAGATGATGGACCCAGACTCGTCTTAATGGCAGATCTCCACGTCCCTCAACAAAACCATGAAACCTCAGCCCATAATGCCTGCTCTTGTTCACACAAAGAGGCAGCGTGCCACGGAAACCCATGAGGATAGTTGGCTGAACATGATCTCTTAGGCTTGTTTGATTCACCAGGCGGCGTATCATTTATTAAAATCAATACCAGGTGACGGCAAAACAAAACCAGACAAAAGTTAAATGGTATAATATCTCAATATAAATGTGAAAACACGAGTGAATGATAATCCCGTAGCCATAAAACTGCGATCAGCTGGGTATGGGTGATATCACAGCATATCAAAGCAGCATGCACATGTGTCATGTTTTCTTTTGAGTGGTACACCCTAATCGTGACTGACACATCCAGCGCGTTGGCATGCCTCAGATCTTTGTTCCAGCCGAGCTTTGATTAGATCCGTGGAGTACTTCGTCTTAATTGTACTCGGTTTAACTACTTTCATGTGTCGTATGGAAAGAGAGCAGGTACGGGCCTAATCTAATAAAAACTAAACAGAGACTGTAGGAAGTGGTAGGCGTGGATGGGATGAGCAGGGCTGCTCCATATGTGAGGGATGAATCCAGTTAGACCCATCCCGCTTTGTCCACCCAGATCTGTCAACATCATCATTTTTACTCTTGGAAACATATGTACAGTCTGAGATGGTAATATAAAACAACAATAAAACAGCATAGCTGGACTTGGGAGATAGTAACATGATAGCGTTATGGAGGTACTCAGTGATTAATCCCCATATTGCGGCAATATTTTCTAGGAAACAAAATCACATGTTCAGTGTGAATATGAGATGCTATGAGGGATAACATTTAGCTACGCTTACTTGCATGGGATTTCCTTCCCTTTGATTATAAACGGACCCTTTTGAAGAGCCTAAACCATTTACAGTGGATCACAGAGACTTATGAACCAAGCATTGAGTCATTCCTACATGTAGTGATTCGCTGAGATCCTGCGGCCCCCTGCAGGTCTGGGAATCTGGAATCAGGCAGAGGAATCTGTAATGGTCAATGCAGAGATAGAACATGAATGCAACATGGACCAGACGACTTGACCCTGGGTGAAGGGTGAGTGCCAAATATGCACCAGTGGCAGCTACACCAGCTGTGCATAAGTAACTCAGTCTATCTAGGAAAAATGAGTGCTAAGGAACAACTTACGCACAGTTAAACTGAGAACATAACCATCTACATAAAAACAAATGATTATGGAAGCCTCCAAAAAGGAATGAGTTAAATAAAAGGTATGCTGATTAGATCATGTTTTACTTGATCATTTAAACATTTGTGATGTTGTTTACAAAGAGAATATTAACCCTTAAGTGCACACCTCGGGTCTTTAGCGACCCGGGACGTCATTCACTACCCTCTCCCTCCTTCATTTTTTAAAGATTGACATCAACTTTCTTAGTATTCCTCACTCTATTAATTAAAAACAATATAACAAGAAAACAATAACAAAATGTAAAGACTATGTTTTCAGATAATTTTTTTGTAAAAGGTGTATAGGGTCGCTAGAGACTCGAGGTGTGTAACAGTGTAAGTATATTTTACGTGCGCAAAAACACGTAAATATCTAATGACTCAATACATGCAATTCACCTTTATTCCTCGAGGTGGCAGTGTTTGATGGACAATAATAACGTGATGTTTCACTCATAATTATCGTAGACATAAAACAACAGAATATCATCAGCAAAAATTTAATTGGTTTGAATGGCTTTACTGCGGAGCAATTACTGTACGCAATAAAATATAAATATCACTGTTATTTCATGGCGGATGTGGTGAATAAGCTGCCAGCGATCAAATATTGACTTTAAGGTCATTGAAAACAATAGTTTTGAGAATATGTTTGAGATCGCAAAGATGAGCCAGATACTGAATGTACTATGGAAGTGTGCTCTGAGGATGATGGCGATACTAAAATCATCTGCTCAAAACCTAAGTTTCAAAAGGTAACGAAATCTGCTTTTTTTTCTTCTGTAACTGTTCTTAAAATATCAAGTTTTTTTGCTATTGCAGAAGTTAGAGATCTATCTGTGCTGGATATATAGGTCCGGGTCGCTAAAGACCCGAATATGTAATAATGATCGGCGAAACATTTAAGAGTTAAATAAATAAATGACTTCAAGCAACTGTTAAACATGTAACCATTGTAAACTACACACTTCCCCTTGTGATAATTAATTTGCAAGGAATAATGCATGGCTAACTGTGCATTAAACGGTTTTAATGCATACCTGCCAGCCAATCAGAATTGAGTATTCAGACACACCATGGTATAAATAAGCAATATCACACGACTAGCCGTGTGATATGGCTGTATATCGACACAGCTGTGATTTGGATATGCAGTCATATTGCATGGCTACAAGTGTGATATTGCGTTCATACAACAGTTTGACAGCACGAGTGTGTAAATACATAAGAAACAACAACGTAGTGTTTTTAAATACCCTCTTTGTGCAAAACTACTTCCTTCCGCCACGGATTTAAATCTCAAGTTGACAGTTTAACAGCTGAGCCCAAGCCTCCTGTTACTAATTCGAAAACGTCACTTTAGAACTAGTAACGAAGGAACGTTGAGTATTATGAGAGAGAAATGGATCAGAGAGACATCAGAGCCAGTGACAAATTCCAGAACTGGCTGAGGTAAGGCTGCTCTTGGCGGGTTCGTGGGCACTGAATGGCTGCTGAAGCCCTGGAGCTCACATCTCCAAAAAGGGTGAAGCGAATTTTCAAATAGACGTTATCTTTATTAACAAACTGCATATTTAAAGTCTAAACAAGTACATTCTCATCTAAAAAACTTTAAAAATACATTTTGTGACACAAAACCAGTATTTTTTATAAGATTATAGCGGATTTGGGCATCCGCCATGACACTCGCTGTTTACGAGAAAAATACGAAGAATTATAAAAATAAAAAATTGTTTTGGGTCATTCTATGGAAATGTCATTTTGTCCCTAGCCTTTACAAAAATATTACACTTGAAAAACAATTTACGCTGCAATTTCTTTATGTTTTAAAATGACACAATGTGTTATTTGAACAATTACATCTTCTTCAGCTATCAATGTGGCAATATTTGCTTGTCCCCACAGCGATGTACAGAGGGAAAGTGCTTTATTTTGAGGTCAAAAACCATTTTGTAAAATGCATGTTTCATGAAAATTGTCATTGGTGTTACCGTCACTGGTGTTACCTTCCTTATGGGTAAATAAATGCATAAAAAAGATTTTAAAAAATAATTAAGCTGACGTTTATGTGCATTCATAAAGACATACAGACAAAATACGCTTGTATTAAATGACACAAATACATTAAAAGACTTCTGCAAACAATCATTTACATCATATTGCTTGAAGTGAATAATCTTGTTTTAATGACTTTAATGATGTTTTAACTGGGAAATTAATCAAAAAATACTTAAGAGTGATTTTTTTTTCAGTGCAGCTTTACAACATTATTTATTTGAAACAAGGTGAACATTTAATCAAGGTGAATACAATATTATGCAATGACAAACTACTTCAAGAGATCTTATGACCTAATTGTTAAGCCTTGCTTTAAAAACTAATAGTGCAACCAAATTAAGTATGTAGTTAGTTCTAAACTAGCTAGCAGTTACTAACCCCCTGGTGTGAATATTTCATTCCAATTTAATTAAGACCTTATGAACGGTTGGTGCAGCTACACCCTGAAATCTCACTACTGATCTTTGTATAAAAAAGAGGGAAAGGAGGGTGGTAGGCTTGGCAAAGTCATAAAGCCCTTATCACAGCCTGATCTCTGACCTCTTGTGGGAATCACAGGACCCGGGAAACAAGGAGGTCAAGGGCAAATCAATAAACCTTGTCTATCTGTCAGCTCCCCACATCCCTTCTCTTTTTCTCACACTCATACTGTTTTCCTAAATATGGGCATGTTGAGACTACCTCTATTCAGGAATATTCAAGTCTGTAAATCAGGGGAGCGAGGAAAGTATTCCTGGCAAGCGATTTTATCTGATAAAGGGAAGTGCAACTGAAATTCCTCAATGATTTGTTTTCCAAGTGCACAGGGAGTTTACAGTCTGCCAACACCAGAGTAATGCCCCTGGAAGGCCCATAAGTCAGCGCCTCCTGAAGCAGTTCAAGCATGTGAAGATCTGCTATGCCATCTCCCCTTTTGTTTCCTCTTGCATTTATCTCCTCCCTTCCCCAGCAACTCATTGTGATAGTTTAGCATGAGATGTGTTAAATTAATGACATACTAACAGGGCCAAGAGCTCTTTAATGTCTATCAATACAACTGCAGGGCCAATACTGGCCATCAATCTCACAACATTTCTTCCCAGAGGGCCATCGCTCATGTGGTGCTTTGATGAGTGATAGATGAGCTGCTAAACAGCTCAGATTCCTCAAGTAATGAGTCTAATTGACATGGCAACCCTGGAGCTTTCTCACCCAACTCACTCTCTCCTCAGCATCAGCACTCAAAGTCGTTAGCCACAAATATTACTCCATTAAAATACCATGGGGCCTGTGTCATGTCTCTATTTCAGACGTAGTAATTATGATGTTTCATACAGGAGAAGAGGATTTTACAAGTGTAGGTAAAGGCTGGGTAAAAATAGATATCGCTCCCTCATTGTAAATCGATGCTGCTGCTATTCAGAGTCAAATCAGTTGTAAACCTGACTGTATTGTGTCTGTATTGAACGTGATGCAAAAACACACAAATTCGCTAATAATTGCATGGCTTATTTTTAGGGCTGTCCTTGACTAAAGGTTTTTCTGATCAACTTATCATTTTATTGAACGATTTGCACATTTATTAATAAACCACATAAATCATAATAATGAGTCTTTAATTGCTTACATAACCTAATAAGTGCACGCAAAAAAAGCTTGCCACAGTGCACCGGCAGATATAATGATTACGAATGTGTCATGGAAAAACAGCAAGGAGACTGCATTAACGTTTTAAGAATTTATTGATAAACTAGTGCTGTCTTTGTTTTCGGCTTAGGAGATGAAGTCGGTGACACTGACTCGCCATCTCCGCAGTATCTGCCTGTATGCGTGTTTCATACTGATTACATAATCTGAGAATATTTGTTTTCTATTTGAATTGGTTCATTTGAAATTAAACATTTCACTCTCTATAGATATATTTTTCATGTCTGTAAGGCAAGTATACACAGCGTTTTGAAGATTCACGCTCAAGTTCACAGAGACCACGACGGCAGAAAGCGCATCCTGTTTGCTTTAATTATTTTACAAAAGTGCAACGTTTCGTTGTTGTTTAGAGTTCACACAAATAAACGTAGCGTCTTTACAAATTTGAAAGATGTATTACTGTTATCTGTATGACCAAAAATGATGGAGTATTTTAAGAGCAACACCAGTG
>JAHKKF010534619.1:0-11099 GCA_019740295.1 Labeo calbasu
GTTTGAAATCAAATGTTTGCATAGTTATGACAGAAAACACTAGCATCTAACAATGCCTTGGAAAAAGCAATCTTAAAGTTTATGCATAAATAAAAAAAGGAAATAAAACAATAGTGTCCTATTGTGTGTTCTAAACTCCTGAAAAAATTGGTGTCTCATTTTAGAGCAGTCAATGCAATTTATGAAAGAAGTCAATTAAATCTGTAAGTGGGGGTGGGGGTGTGAACAAATTCAGATGTAATCCCCTTTGTAATCACTGGCATTTTTCAAAAGTAACTGTAATGTAATTACACATTTTTTCTCAGTAACTGTAACTAATTACAGTTACATTTATTTTGTAATTAAATTACATAATTCCGTTACATGTAACTAGTTACTCCCCAACACTGCTTTTATCATATGCTTCCCAATACGTAGTATGTTTAGACAGCAATTTAAAGCGTCATAAGTACATTTCCACCACAAAGTCTGTTTGAAAAGGTAGGCAGCAACATATGATTCCTTCTAAGAGACTTCATTTTGGCCAAACTTTAAAGGTGCAGTCACGTTTACCAATATTTGGCAAATTTTCACAGGTGAAATCCAGTCATTTTAGTTTTTCATTAGGGTGAAGGGTTTCCTTATGCTAATTTAGTACTGAGTTCAAGTTGGTCACACGAATTTGCCACAGTGACCATTAGAAAGCTGCTTGGTTTGAAAGCAGCTGTGTAGTTTGGACCTTTTTGCCTTTGAAACTGTGCTTATTTTCTGATAAATTATATGTGTGTTGTGCGTCCATTGATGTTTATTACTGAATCTGACTGTTAGCTTAGCAACTTGCTGATGTTTAATTTTATTGGACTCAATTGAGAGTTGCATCTCTTGTGTGATTTTGTGAGTAGCACTACTTTTGTATGCCATTTGGAGTTTATGCCTATGAGAGAGTCCCGAACTGAACGCTTTTGATGTACATTTTCACATATTCAAAGCCATATCGTCAGAGATAAGCCCAGACAGGCAGGTTTTTGGACAGTTCCCCAGACACCAGCTCTCTTTTTTCCCCTCAAATGCTGTTTCTCTCCCCATCTCTTTCTGTCTGCATCTGAGCGTATGAGGATAGTCGAATCCACTTCCTCTGAGTGGCCACTTCGTTCCTCCTTCTCCTTCCTCCTTAATTGCAGTGAAGTGCAGATGAAAGAGTGGAGAGAAGGAGCATGAGATTTCTTTCTCTTTAAAGCCTCAGCTCTTGAGCGCCGTAGCCGAGTCTTGCTTTCTATTATCAGACTCTGCATGCGTATGTGTGTGTGCGGAGCAGATGAGGTCTTTTGCCAGAAGTACAGGGAGAGCATAACGTAAGAGCAAAGCACCCTGGGAAACCTATTCTCCTTCTACTTTGGCCTAAATACAGAGACCACAGGTCCCTCCACACCCCAATACCACAGCAGCCTTTGGTCCAGAACAAATACTCTCCAACTTTCCTTCTCAAGTCATGGAAAAAACCTCCATTGCCAAAGCCAAGGAACACTTTGTTTGGAAAATTTGAATGTGAGATATTGTGTTCTCTTTCTTATGATTTTTAATACGCCGGGAAAATGAAGCCAAGTCACGAAGCGTCTCATGCAGAGTTTGTGAGAGGTATGCCATCTGAAACAGTTGTGATAAAAGACAAGGAAATAGTTGTTATTCAGTGTGAAATAAATCACATGAGAGGGATTACTAGAGCAGGCATGGAGAGTGCATGTTTTATCTTAAAGGAATAGTTCATTCAAAAATGTGTCAGTGGTCACACTGCTTTTTCCCCATACTAGAAAACCACAGAGTGAGTATGGGTGTCTGAAAACTTCTGAACAATATTTGCGCCGACCCGAGGCCAGTGTGAGAAAGTTTAAGATCCAGTTGACAGAACTCTCATTTGTCCTTTTGGGTCAGTACTGTGATGCCATAAAGTGTATGTTTACAGATCTTGTGCATATATTTTTATGAATTGCAAATCTGATGTCCACTACCATTGGGGTCAGTACATATTTCTGAAAGAAATGAATGCTTTTATTCAAGAGGGATGCACAAAATTGATCAAACATGCCAGTAAAGACTGTTGAACTTTCTATTCATCATTGAGCCCTGAAAAAAAAGTACCACAGTTTCCACAAAAATATTTGGCAGTGCAACTGTTTTCAAATTTGATAATAAGAAATTCTTCTTAAGCAGCCATTCAACATATTAGAATGATTTCTGAAGGATCATGTGACACTGAAGTCCAGAGTTATGGCAGCTGGAATATTTGTTTTGCCACCACAGAAATAAATGACATTTGGAAATATGTTTACAATAGAGAACAGTTAATGTAAGTTATTAATATTTAATAATAATAATAATATTAAATAATGTTATAGTATTTCACAATACCGATGCTCATACTGGGTGTTACATGGAGTTGCATTATAGCTTTGTAATTTCCAACGTGTTGCATATTCTTACAAACAAAATGTATATTTTGTAAAGAAAACGTCTTTAATTTATATATTAGGGGTGTAACTGTACACAGATGTCACGGTTCGGTACGTACCTCGGTTCGAGGGTCACGGTTCAATACGATTTTGGTACAACAGAAAAAAAAACAAATCTACTATGCTGTGTTTCTTTTCATTTATTTTAAACAGACAGTAGTACAAATTACATTTTTTTTCACCTACATGTGAAAATACTAAATATTATATCAAATTCATTTCATTTATAGGCTATAAAATCTGCAGCACATATATACATACAAGGATTAAATACCTGAAATATATTTAATTTAGTTAACTGATAGACAAGGGGAAAAAACTGTGCGACACGTAAAGAGCCTATAGTTTCAGTTCAGTTTTGTGACAGAAAGTAAACTCAAATGGCAGAAAGCGACATTCTATTTGTTTTTTGTTTAAGTTGATTTTGCTGGTGTGAGGAAAGTTGAAGTAATCGCGCCGGCGCACACAAACAAAAAACATATCAAATCAGCTAGCATTGCTAACTTGACAGCGCAGTTGGTACAGTGCACCAAACATCAGCGTGCCCGCCTCACTGTGTCACCGTTAAAACGCAACTGAAGTACAGAGTCTGTCATTTATGTAATAAACAATAGTTAAGCATTTGGATGTATCGCAAATATGGAAATACTATGTAATATTTGGATTTGTCCTGAATAAGAGAGGTGGGATACAAGAGCACAAAGCTCCATTTCGCAGACAGTTGAGTGCACATGTCTTTAAAGTAATGTTATACTCCTTTTTCAGTGAAAGACGCGTTCAGAATCAGCACAAGGTCACTAGTGGACTTTGTTTTCAAGTGCGCAACTCCTGGCATTCGCTGTTCTTCTGCTGGCAGTTATCAAACAGAGTTGCATTACTGCGGGCGCCCCCTCCCAAAAAATGTACAGATAATGTACGCAAAAGTTTTGAGATAATCTACTCAAAACTTCCAAAATGCTGTTTAAATGCAGCTTCAAAGGTCTCTAAATGATCCCAGCTGAAGAAGAAGGGTCTTATCTAGTAGACATGGATATCTTGGATGACAACGGGGTAAGTTATCTGTAATGTTTTTATTCTTGGAAGTGAACTACTCCTATAAGCCCTGTTCAAACTATACAATTTTAGCCCGATTTTGGCACTGGCTGCTTGACGTAGGGTGTCTTGGGGATTCGTAATGATAATCAGCGTCAGGAAGCAAGTTTTAGTTGTTTCATCTCGTGTAGTGTGTCATAGTTGGACGACAACAGATGCAACATCTGCGACGCTTCATGACATCACCACAGAAAGACTGGCATGTTTCCTTTTTTTCGACTGTCCACGACGAGTTTTGTCACATCTGTGACACTGGCCAATAGGAGCACTCATGAACTCAAAAAGAAAAGGAGACAATGGTACCGGAATTCTTTGAGTGAAAAAAGGACAAATATAAACTATTTTACCTCAGTTCTCTTTGACAGTCCATACTGTCCTCTTTATGCAATCCAGATTTGTGTCCACTGTCAGATTTTCTTCCTTTTTTGGGCTTTTCTAATGACGAGAGAGCAAAACACACTGCTTGCTAGCCATGCTCATTGCACCTTCTGTCTAGTCCCATCCTATCGATGACAGCGTGTATGTTGTTAAACATGGCAATGACCAGGTTGCAATCTGAAATGTTAATGAATTTTTAAAAAAGATTTTAGGAGTCAAAATCGCATAATCTGACACAGTGACTGTTGTAACCAACAAAAAAAGTATAGTAACCACATACCATCATTCATTATTGATGTTCCATATTTTGGCTATCAGATCTCATTGTCTGTGATTGTGTTCGATTATGAAACAACCAATGGTGTTTGGTGTCAACTTCAAACCAGTAGTAATTTTGACAGCAATTTTTGATTTAGACTTACTCATAGTCTTTTGACTGAAATACCTTTTAGTTTTAGTCATATTTTAGTCATCTGAATTGTTTTAGTTTTAGTTGACTAAATATCATGATTTTAGATGGCTAAAATCTAATGGGTTTAGTTACAGTGTAGTGCATTATTAAGCAATTCTCTGATATTTCCAAACTAGTTTTTCATAAAAGTTTAACTGCTTTGACATACAACATGCCTTTGTATTAAAATTAAATTAAACCACTTCTCTTAAAGAAACAAGAACCTGGTCTTCTTTTCAAGGAACTATCAATGGATATATAGGCTAATTATGCATTCTTTATAGCAACTTGTTTACCACATTCTTCATTCCTTCAAGCAGAAATATTTATTTATATAATTTCAGATTAATCTTTATCAGGGCTACTTTAGTGATTCAGTCAAGAGCAGTGAGTGATTTTTTTTTTTTTTGCCGTTCTTTTGTTACTTGATTAACATCAATGCCACAGACAAAACCGCATTGTACTGATACACATCCGATATTCTTCCAACTGTTTACGTTCATCTAAGACGTAACCGAGTGTATTTGCGTGAATACTTGTTAAAACAGACAATTCAACATCATTTTGTGTGCATTTCTCCCATCATGTGACACGAAAAAGTACTTGTGTGTGCTGTGTGAGAGGCGCTGCTTCAGTGTATGTGCACTCAGAAAGCAGGACCAAAATGAGTTCTCTCTTGCGTCATCAAATTTATCCATATGTCTGCGTTTCTCTTACTCTCAGATATTGACATTTTTTAACATTTTATGAGACGTGCAGCAAGTGTATATTAGCTTATGTCCCGCCAGATAGATCAATAGGCAATGTTACTGTTCAAATGTACGCATCTAACCTAACCACGCAGTAGATCCGTTCTGAATAAATCTCTTCCCAAATCGCCCCTTCCTTAACATTTTTATCTCATTTTTATACCCTGACAAACATGTAGAGAGATTTTTCTCGTAGTTTTTGTCACTCAGACATTTTGTTTTGTTATCGTCTCGTTTTCTTCTGTGAAAAAAAAAAATGTAGTTGACTAAAATTATATCAACAAAATTAACACTGCTTCAAATCTGGCTTGACGGGTGCAGGTAGATACAGTAAATGTGTTTGTATATTTTTTATTTATTTTTGGACAAACCAAAAGAAATGTGGTTCATTAAAAAGTAAAATATAATTCTGTCTCTCTTTCACTCTGAGAAATGAAAGTGTAAATGTTGTTCTCCGCTCAAAATCAGGCCTGAGACCAGGAGTTTTTATTGCACAGCGGTGTGTATCAAAGTAATATCCAGCACCTGCTCAAGGCAACACTAAACAGAATATTTGCGCCTGTGAGTTTGGCTCCTCATCCATCTCTGTCTAAAGAGCTTAGGGCTAAACTACTCAAACTCCCCACTCATCCAGACCCTCGCTGAGACATGGAAGGTCACACACCGCACCAGTCGGAAACCAGTGAAAATATGATTCTTCTCTCTTTAAACTAAAGGTATCGATTTTTGCGTCAAATATCAGTTTTAGCTCTAGTGTTTTGTATCTTTGTGTTGTAGATGCTTTCTTAACAAATCTGATCACGTTCAGATGCGTGAAATGCCACTAGGGTCAAACAGGCCTGAGTGAGCGTGTCAGACAGACAATAAAAATTAAAACAAGATGTCGGAGATGAAGCGATCTTGCTGACTGAATGTGCATTCCCTTTCTGCTAATGAGCCACATACTGTACACAGAAACTGATGTCATACTCAAAGAACATAGGACGTCGTGCCAGACCTCCTGCTTTCAGGAGGAAATGTTGTTTCAGATTTGATAAATATGATGTGCTCAATTTCAAATTAAGTAAATATTGGTTACAGCTTGAGGAGTTTGTCTGTAGCTTTGGGAAAACTCTACACTGAGAAGAGCGATGTGATTGGACGAGTTGTTTCTCTTAGCCATGATTGGTCAGTATTTATGCAGCTATCAGTGTTGTGTTTCAAAGGTTTGTCGTAAATCTTTTACCATTAAACAGCTTGTTTAATTCAGTCATTCATCTCCCAGCAAAGTCAAAATTGCTGACGAGACCCGAGCAGGGAGCTCGCAGATGTGTTTCCTTGCTTTTGTTTTCTTTGCAGATCCAGACAGAGGAAAAACACTGGATATCTGTCTGAGGTTTTAACCGTTATGCCAAGAACATAAACAGAAACAGACCAGGAAATTTAGTGGAATTAAATTGGCAAGAATGAAAGCTTGGTGCAGGCTGTGTGCACAAGTGTGTCATCATTTGTATTGCAGATGGAGGAGATGTCAACATTTCAGATGTTGTTCTGCGATGTGATGTATCTCAGTGTGTTTTTTTTGCGCTCTCAGGTTGGCCACAACTAAAACAGATTTTGCAGATATTTGTGGACAACAAGGAGAAAACAAAATGCTAAATATAAATAATAAAATGCATTTATTTAAATGACTATACATAGTATTTATACAGTTGAGGTCAAAAGTTTTCACCCCCTTTCAGAATCTGCAAAATGTTACCCATTTTACCAAAGTAAGAGGGATCATACAAAATGCCCACTGCTTAAACTGCCCACTGTTCTTCAGAAAAAATCCTTCCGGTCACACAAATTCTTTGGTTTTCCAGTATTTTTGTGAATTAGTGTATAACATGCCACCTCTTAATTCATTTTGTATGATCCCTCTTATTTTGGTAAAATAATTAACATTTTGCAGATTCTGAATGGGAGTGTAAACTTTTGACCTCAACTGTACCAGGATATATTTTACTAATTATGCAGTATAAAGTTGTAAACCTTGAATCAGGGTTCCAAAAATAACAAGGGCTTGTAGCCCAAAAATGCCAACAAAAGTTAAAAAAAATGCGCCATAAATTCAAGACAAAGAAGCAAAAAGTGCCCCTGCACATTTAAACAATGCCGTAGGGCTGTCTCGATTAAAATTAAATGTAAAAATGAATAAAAAAGTGTCAGTTCGCAGAAATTACATTTAGATTCGCTCACACTGCATCAGCTTTTACACGCTGTTTTGTGCAGCATTATGAACCTTTTAGCCAATCAAACGCGTTTCTGTTGAACTTATGAATACATTGGCCAATCAGAGGCCGGATGAGTACGTATGTTTGCACATTTCCTCATCTTAAACAGCACAGTGAAGATATGATGTAAATAAAAATAAACTTTGTAGCTTCAGTGATTATAACAATAATTTTAGCACTACACTTGGCTAACGTCATGGACTGATATGTTTGTCTATGAAGCCAGAATGCAGTGTGCCCAAAACGTTTTATAATTTTTTTTTATTGTTTTCTATATCGATATTAATAATCATTATTACAATATAAAGAGCAATAATCTACAATAATAATTATTTGACATTAAAGACAACATAGTATAGTTTATATAATAATAAGGTAATTATTATTAAAAATAATGGCCCTCACACATGTAAAAAAATAAATAAATAAATTAAATTAAATAAAATGCCCGTTAATAGAAAAGTTAATTTCTGACCCTGCCTTTCTGTAAAATAAAAAAATGAGTTTCAATTATTTGATTGTTGATGACTGATTTTAAAGACTTAAAAATATGTACAATAAACTAATTTGCTTAGGTTGCTGTTTTATGTGTAATATTGCCATAGTCTGATTCTTATAGGGGGGAAAAACAGCACTGAATTATATAGTAATGTAAATGTTTTTAGGGCATGTGTGCTGAACAGGCGCTTTCAAACTGTGTTTGTCTCCTCACCTCCAGCACCTCTAAATGTTCAAAGACTGAGTCAGGAGATTTTTCTCACTCACACACACAGAGAGAGAGAGAGACAGGCAGGTGTGTTGATTGAGAGACAGATAAATGCTTACTGTCTAAAACAAAGATCTCTCTCTCTCTTTGGCTCTCATCGAGTGGTTTCCCTCTCTCCATATATCACTCAGTCAGAAGCTGGGATGCTTTCCAGAACCTCCTCTTTAACAAACATCAGGCTTTTACATCTCTCTGTTTCTCTCCAGCAGTCACATCCTTCCAGAGCAGATCTTCTCTTTCTGTACAGTATGTGTGCGCAGCTTGTTTCTTATGCTGTCACGCAACACTGTTCTGTCCCTCATTGCATTTAACCCTGAATGACCATGAAATCAAAACTGACAATTTTTATTTTTCATGAAATGTGCAGTGCATAGGCTATAAAGTTGTTCAGTGGCCAGATGAGTTTCAAAAATGATTGCAACAATTAGCATCCAACAATCCAATCAATTCCCATTGGACAAAATGAAGTTCCACCCAGCATTTTGTGTGGTTCAATGAGCACTTGGATGTATGTCACAATAGAGAATAAATTTCATAAAACAAAACAGTAGTTTCAGAAAATGCTCAAGTCATCAGCCTTGAGCAGATGTGGCAAAAAGTGCAATTTGTACCACATTTGTGCAAAACTCTGAAGTTTGGCTGTGGTGAGCGCGACTGTGCTGCTCATTGTCTGATGCGTCTCTTGTGTAATTTTGACTTTGAAAACATACAAGTCGCTGCCAAGCGCTGGCCTGTTGAGAGCCCCGATGCCACACTGTTCTCTCTCTCTCTGTCTCGTTTGCGTGTTCCCGCACACTAATCTCTGTACACGATTGAGAGGGAGTTTGTTGTTGATTCAAGTTGAAAGCTGCCATATTTCGCTGATTGGAATTGATAGATTAATTTGCGCTGTAGAAAGCCATCTGTTTGTTTCTCTGTGTGTGCTAGTGCATTTCCCTAGGTGTGCTTGGATGAGTTTAGACACATCCAAATAAATGATGAAGTCACCTTTTCTGGTGTGTAAGTTTGATTCGCACATCTTTGTTAGTCTCAGTTGACTGCAAAGGTGCTGCTGTGTTTTGCGTTCATGTGATTGTTCAGTTATGTTTGCTGCAGACTGGGACTAAAAAGATCAGAAATAGACCAAGCACGTGCAGCAACAATTCGGGTCACTTCAGAGTTAGTCAATTCGAGTTAGTCAGACACCAAAACTTCATTTGGAATACGAATGGGTGGTGAGTCATTAATTAATCACATCTTTAGAGTTGCAAGCTTAGAGTTTTTTTTTTTTAAGTGCACTGAAGTGTTCATCTAATTTTAATTAATATTTTTACTCTGAAATAGTGATTGTGACTGTAACTTTTATGACTAAAAGGCCATTGTCCACGATGTTCGAAGGCCCCATGACTTCTTTTGTTTGAGATTACTGGATAATGTTTATATATATATATATATATATATATATGCATGGGATGGGTAAATCTTTTAATGTTATTTAAAGAAGCCTCTTGTGCTCATCAAATGTTGGAATGTTGTAAACAGTTGTGTGGCTTAATATTTTTTTTGGAACCTGTGATACTTTTTAGGACTGTTTGATGAATAAAAAGTTTAAAAGGATGGCATTCAAAATGGAAATCTTTCCATTCACTATCACTTTTTTTATTCAATACATCCTTGCTGAATAAAAGTTTTAATTTCTTTTTTAAAGAAAGGGAGAAAGAAAAAATGACCCCAAATTTTGAACGGTAGTGTATATTGTTAAAAGATGTCTATTTTAAATAAATGCTGTTCTTTTTAACATTTTATTTATCAAAGAATCCTGAAACAAGTATCACAGGTACAGGTAAAATAAAAAAAAAAGGAAGCACAACTGTTTCCAACATTGATAAATAATAAATCAGCATGTTAGAATGATTTCTGAAGGAATTATTTGACACTGAAGGCTGGAGTAATGATGCTGAAAATTCAGCTTGGGATCACAGGAATAAATTCTATTTTAAAGTTTATTAACATAGAAAACCACAATTTTAAATTACAATAATATTTGCGTAATTATATATATGTATTGAAGCTTTTTAAGACCATATGAACTTCGGTCTTTTAAAGAAAAAATAAACTGTTGTTTAGGAGGTTAATGCTTTTCTAATTTAAATAATTTTAAGTCTTCTTAAGAGTGGTTCACTTCCAGAACCAAAATCCTCCTTGTCATCCAAGATGTTCATGTCTTTCTTTCTTCAGTCGTAAAGAAATTATGGTTTCTGAGGAAAACATTTCAAGATTTCTCTCCATACAGTGGACTTCAATTGTGCCTGAGAGTTTGAACTTCCAAAATGCAGTTTAAATGCAGCTTCAAAGGGCTCCAAACGATCCCTGCCAAGGAAGAAGGGTCTTATCTACCAAAACGATCAGTTATTTTCAAAATAAAAAAATAATAATAGTACAATTTGTATACTTTTTTAACCTTAAATTCTCATCTTGTCTGGCTCTACATGTGCTCTGTGTTATCAGGGTCAGTGCAGTTAGGGTAGGTTGAAAACACATCCCATCACATTTTCTTCTTCAACTTTAAAATCGTCCTACATTGCTGTTTTAACTTTTTTTGTAAAGTGCGTTTGATCTTCTTTTAATGTTCACTTTGTAAGCACTGGGTCGGTACTTCTGCAGCGATGTAGGACGATTTTGACGTTGGAGGAGAAAATGACATGGGAGTTTTTCGACATACCCTAACTGTATTGACCCGGAATGCACAGAGTTCACGCAGAGCTAGACAAGATAAGCATTTGAGGCTAAAAAGTATATAATTGTCAATTTTTTTTAAAATAACCAATAAGACCCTTCTTCCTCGGCTGAGAACTGCATTTTGGAAGTTCAAACTCGGGGGCACCATAGAACTCCACTGTATGGAGAGAAATTCTGAAATGTTTTCCTCAAAAAACATAATTT
>JAHKKF010534620.1:0-27953 GCA_019740295.1 Labeo calbasu
AGATAGATGGCTCTAGGAAAGGGGACCATGCAACTGCCAAAACCACCAGCAGTGGGCTGTCAAACTATAAGCCCATAAAGGGAAGACAGCACCATCTCAGCAGGCTCCAGAAAGCTGCTATTAAGAACACCAAACAAGGGTCTTAATTAGCACTAGGGCTGTGCAAACAATTGGACGCGACCACTACGCGCATCCCGGCAGCAACGCCGGCCCCGCGACCAGCCACAAACCCCCACCACGCTCAGCCAGACGGAGCGGCACCCACCACACAAGCCGTGCTACAGCCCACCGACAAGCCGTGCAACACTGCGCAGCCCACCATCGAACTATGGCACCGTGCAGCACATGCAGCCCCATCTGACAGCAGGTGACGGAGACCCATGACCAACCACGGAACCGACAATCGCATCCGATCATTCGCACAGCCCCAGCCAGCACATAGCTATTCTCAGACAGCTATGATTCCAGGAAGGGACAAGTTAACACACACAACTTTTTATTGGCAGAAAATGAACACCAAAACCACAATGTGCAGCATATGTTCAACTCCCTCGGGAGCTGAATATGCTCCGCCCACGCGCCTGATTCCCCCAGAAATCAGGCGGAACAGAACCGCCGCCGCGAATGTGTTGTTAATGCCGCGAGAGGTGAACACACTCATGCAAATTCGAGTATACAGTGAAGACTCACATCCCTTCTTTGCGAATGCATTGTGATGAGCACATCCAGTTCCCTCGAGAGCTGGACACGCTGCTCCTAATCACACACACACAGTCCACGAGCTCGTGCAAGCGGCTATGAAAGCGCACCAGTCTCTCGCAAGAAACAAGAACTGAATGCGACGATTGCATTCTACTCCCTCGAGAGCTGGACGCTCAGCTCCTTACCACACACACAGCCCGTGAGCCCCGTGAAAGCGGTTATGAGAGCGTGCCTGCCTCTCGCAACAAGCAATGAATGCGACGATCTCATTCAACTCCCTCGAGAGCTGATTTTCGCTTACTCCTCACCATACATGCACAGCCCAAGAGCTGTATGAAAGGTGCGGGTATCAAAGCGTGCTTGCCTCTCGCAAGAGACAAGCAAAGAATAAAATGAGCGCAATAAACTCCCTCAGGAGCAGAGAGCGCTTGCTCCTTACCACGCATCGTCACACGCGAGCCATCCTTAAAACCTCTGGTGAGGAAACATGCACTCAATTCGAGCTTGGTTACAGACAAAAGGTCAGTGAAGACAAAGAAGAGATGTTATGTTCTACCGCGTCCTTTAATCGCACCGGTAGTGACGCACCGGCAGCGACGAGTCACGCCGGAAGTGATGTCATAGGCTGTCGCCGGCCCACACTGTTGTCATTTTTGTATATAGGCTTCAGGCACGGGTCACGGAGATGGCGTCCCCCATAGCGACCCCTAGAGGACGCAGTTCCTCTCTGGACGTGGACAGAAGAGCAAAATTAATGAAAAATTACAATGAAGGATTGTTTGAATGGCATAAAAAAGCAAGACTAGAGTTTGCCAAAACTTATGTGAAAAACCATAATCCTTCTAGGAGAACATACTGTGGACAGATGAGACAAAAGCAGAGCTTTTTGGTAAAGGACATCATGGCACTGTTTACAGAAAAATAAATGAGGTCTTTAAAGAAAAGAATACAGTCCCTACGGTGAAATATAGTGGAGGTTCAAAGATGTTTTGGGGTTGCTTTGCTGCTTCTAGCACTGGATGCCTTGACGGTGTGAACGGTATCATGAAATCTGATGATTACCAAAGAATTTTGGGGCGCAACGTAGTGGCCAGTGTTAGAAAGCTGCGTCTCCACCAGACATGGGTCTTCCAGCAGAACAATGACCCAAAACACACTTCAAAAAGCACTCAGAAATGGTTACAAACAAAGTGCTGGAGAGTCCAGATCTGAATCCCATAGAACACCCGTGGAGAGATCTCAAAACAGCAGCTGGGAGAAGGCATCCTTCAAATCTGAATGACCTAGAGCAGTTTGCAAAAGAAGAGTGGTCCACAATTTCAGTAGAGAGGYGTAAGAAACTTATTCATGGTTACAGGAAGCGATTGATTTCAGTTATTTTTTCCAAAGGGGGTGCTACCAAATATTAAGTTAAGGGTGCCAATAATTTTGTCCAGTGCATTTTTTTGGGTTCTGTGTGGTATTGTACCAGACTTGGCTTTTCTTTAAAAAAATAAATAAATAAATAAAAAATAAACATGTGAGTACCAAAACATTTGTAACTGGGGTGAGTAAATTATACGGATTTTTTTATTCTGGAAGTGAACTAATCCTTTAAAATAATTTGCCCTAAGTCTTTCTATTATTAGTTCTTATTTACATCACAAATTGTTTTTTTTTTTTTTTTTTTTTTTTATTTATCACAAATGTTTAGTTAGTCCAGAAAATATGAAAAGTATGAGAAGCTTCGAAGAACCACAGAATATGATTTTATTGAAGGAAATGGAATTTATTAATTGATAAATCAAATAAATTGGGACACTTTTGCCATTCATTTCAACAATAAAATGTAGACTAAATTCAAAATATGACACCCAAAAATGACAGTTTCAATGGCATCCAAAACAGTTTTAGACATAAAAGACATTTGGCCCATTAACTATAAACGATTTGTTAAAGATATTTCAAACATGGTCAAAATATGTTTTCATACTCTGGCTTCCTTCAAGATCTATGATGTCTGTTTATAGCTACGTGTCAAAGAGCAGTGAACTGAATAAAATAGTGCTTATCCGACTAATCTCTGCAAGTACGACAGCTATGGAAAGCAGCTCTCCTTGACACTGAATCAAACCCCAGAAATGTATGCAGAAATAAAGGCAAATGTGCTGTTTTCCATAGGCAGCAGTCATTTGTAAATGCCAGTGCATCCGTGGACTAATAAAGTGTGATATGAGCGGCGTTGTGATGCAGAGAGAGTGGATGTATTGTGGTGATGAATGGCCTCATGCCTCTTTGTGGCTGTATTCCTGTAATTAGCTGCCCTCATCCAAGTGTCATTGTTATGAGGTCATTTAGGTACTTTCAGAGCTGTCTGCTTTAGCATAGCTATGCTATTTTGTCTGTCAAGGTAAAACAAATCATGCTTGTTTACATTTAAATATGCTATTAACACTTCATTTAACTGGTAAAAAAAGTGGAACTGCAAAATTAAAATGTTTTCATCACCATGTATAACCAGGTGTAATGCAGATGTTTTCAGAACATTTGTGAACATTTGAAAGCAGAAATGACAGAATTGCATTAAAAAAGTTTGCTGTTTAATGTTTAATATGCCAAATGAAACTTTGGACCAATGAGACTTCGCTGTGGGCGGAGCTACCTAACAACAAATTCTGATTTACAAGAAATAAGGTTATGGTTAATTACCTTCAGATTGTTTTTCAGGCTGATGAATGACAAAAACATTGTCAGCCAATCAGAATCCATCTGAATTTACTGAGCTTAAGCATT
Source organism: Labeo calbasu (assembly GCA_019740295.1). NCBI lineage: Eukaryota > Metazoa > Chordata > Actinopteri > Cypriniformes > Cyprinidae > Labeo > Labeo calbasu. Next base: position 3,475 of record JAHKKF010534620.1, read on the forward strand.
TAAGTGTGTTTAAAGTGGTTTAAAGGGTTTTACAAAAAAAAAAATTGTAGTGGAAATTTACCAGTATCCAATACTTTCTGCAACGCTTCACATCAAGGAGGTCAAAGCACGACATTTGCGTTGAGAGGTGCCTCGTGAATCATGTAAAGAGTTCTTGTATGCATTCATATGTAAGCGGTGTGGACAGCTGAAATGGACATGAATCTGTCAGAACTCTTCTCTCCACGTCTGCGTCTATATCCACACACATCAGCGTCATAATCACCTCAGGTCAGCGCCTCTCCAGCACAGGCCACATTAGCATCACAAAACACCAAACAGTCGCAGCACAGAAGGTGACATGAAGCCTGGGAGGGGGCAAACTGCGCCGGGGCAGATCTGTCAATGAAATGATGATGTTTGAGCGCTTCTTGACAGGCATGACATGGAGGAGGATAAGATTTAAGGAGTGAGATGTTGTTACACGTGCTCTATTGCCCATTTGATGGCATTGGACGTACATAAAATACCATCTATGTTTGCTACACTCCACCATGTTACCTTTACTGGGTAACACAGTTGGCAGGTAACTTAGTTGACATTTTTAGTGTTTTGGGCCTTTACTCAACATGGAAACCTAGAACTACTGAGCATATAGTATGTTTAGAAATATATTTTCATAAACAAAACATACGTTTTAGTTAAATTGTCTTGTTAAAATTTGCAGCAATAATACTTGTGTAATACTGTTGACAGTCAATCAATCCACTATAACAAATTAAAGACTTATTTTTGAAGCGCACACCCAAATGTCTTGAAAACCTCATCTAATTTGAGGCAAAACTATGAAATTAATTTATATTTGAGTCATTTGTATGCTTAAATGCAGAGTAGAATAAGCAACTTTACAAACTCGAACAGCTTTTTCAACATATAGTAGTGTGATTGGAAAAAATATATAATTGTGTACTAGAAAATTAAGCATTGGAGCTTTGTATTAATGAAAATATATTAAAAATATACTTCACGGACACAATTATGTACCCACAATTACAGAATGACCCATATAGATTTTCCCAGCCGCATTCAAGCAGGCTCGGCTAACCCCACTGTCAAAAAAAACCTACATTAAACAATTCACTTATAGTTACAGACCTGTCTCTTTCTTTCCATTTATAGCAAAAACACTTTAACTTTGATACTGTGAATCATCAGATTCATCTGTCCACTCAGGAGCTCCATCTCACTGGTTTGAATCCTATGTATCTAGAGCACATCAACTGGTCACTGGGGTTCTTCAGGGATCAGTTCTTGGACCTCTCCTTTTCTCCATATACACTAGATCTCTGGGACCCATCATACAGGCACACGGTTTCTCCTACCTTTCTTCTACATGATGACACATAGCTTTGTTTATCATTTCAGCCAGAGGATCCAACGGTAGCTGCACGGATCTCAGGTTGCCTGGCGGACATATTGGCATGGACGAAAGCCTGCAACTCATCCTAGCAAAGACTGAGCTTCTCGTCTTCCCTGCCACTTTGACTTCACAACAGGGGTGCTCGAACTCGCTCCTGGAGGGCCGGTGTCCTGCAGAGTTTAGCTCCAACCCCAATCAGGCCCTGTTTACACTTGGTATTAAGAGGCATTTTGGTCGATCGGATCACAAGTGGACAATGGAGACACATAGCCGTTTACACCTGCCGTTTTGGATCTGTCTCTTCTGTCCACTTTTTTTTTTTTAAGAACTCTGCAGGGCTGCAGCTCTCCAGGACCGGAGTTCGCCACCCCTGGGATAGATCATAGCTGACAGGAAGTGAAGTGGGAGAGAGAGAAGGGGGTGGGATCGGGAAGGGTCCTCGAGCCGGGATTCGAACTCGGGACGCCCATAGCACAATGGCGCTATGTGTCGGCGCACTGCTCACAAGGCTATCGGCACCCTCTTCTGTCCACTTTCGGCCATTTCTGAGGGTAATTGGGTGGTCAAAACAGGAGCGGGAGGGCTAAAGTTATTGTGCACTTATACTTGCTGCTGCTAGTGTTGTTAGCAAACATTCTGCACAAAGTTTGTTCATGTATATGTATGGGCTTTTTCAGAAATTTCAGAGCAATGGATACAGCCGCTTTAGTTTCGTTTCGTTTTGGCTCGTCAAAGTTTAAATCCCATCTGATAAGTGCGCGTCTTTGTACTTCTCGCAGTGAATACATATTAGGTCAGTAGACGGAGAGTAAGCGGTCTTTAGCAGCTGTTTGAACACATTCGACCAGATGCGCATCTACACTACAACAGCAATCCAAACTAATGCGTTTTCGACCACCTCTAGATGTGGTCAAATGTGGACAAGTTCAAAACGTTTTACACCCCATTTACTCCAGTATTAGCGTTGTCCATTTGTGATCCGATTGACAAAAACGCATGTTAATACCAGGTGTAAACAGGGCCTTAGACACACCTGAACCAGCTAATCAAGCTCTTACTAGGCACACTAGAAACTTCCCAGCAGTTGTGTTGAGGCAAGTTGGAGCTAAATCCTGTAGGACACCGGCCCTCCAGGACGAGATTGGGCACCCCTGTTCTACAGCATGATTCCACCATCCAGCTAGGTTCTGCTTGACTTGATCATGCAGGTTTGCACTGCACAACATCAGAGAAACCAGGCCTTTCCAAACGGAGCTTGCTGCACAACTTCTTGTCCAGGTCCTTGTCATTTGACCACTGCAGTGTGCTTCTGGCTGGACTTCCATCATGCACAGTCAAACCTCTGCAAATGATTCAGATACAAATGCACGACTGGTTTTCAACAAGCCCAAAAATGACCCATGTAACACCTCTCTTTATCTTCCTACACTGATTTCCAGTTCCTGCTCACATCAAGTTTAAGACTTTGTCATTTGTGTATGGAACAACCACGGGCTCAGCACCCTCCTACTTCCACTCACTATTACGAATCTACATCCCCTCCAGAAGCCTGAGATCTATAAGTGAGTGACGCCTCATGGTCTCATCGCAGAAAGGCACAAAATCACTTTCGAGAATATTTACATTCACTGTTCCTTAAACATTTAACTGCATACTAATAAAATAATAAAAAAAAACTTTGTTTTCACTTATACTCTCACTCTATAATCCTTCCTTGTTCTAGCTTCTACTAATCTGAACAATGTCTGAAACTTTGTATTACGAGCACTTCCTGTGTTTATTTGCCTGTGTTTATTTATGATGAATCACTTGTTGTATTTCTCAGTTGTTAGTCACTTTGGATAAAAGCATCTGCTAAATGAATAAATGTAAGATGTAAATGTACAGTCGAGGTCAAAATGCAAAATGTTAATTATTTTACCAAAATAAGAGGGATCATACAAAATGCATGTTATTTTTTATTTAGTACTGACCTGAATAAGATATTTCACATCAAATATATTTACATATAGTCCACAAGAGAAAATAATAGTTGAATTTATAAAAATGACCCTGTTCAAAAGTTTACATATGCTTGATACTTAATACTGTGTTGTTACTTGAATGATCCACAGCTGTGTTTTTTTTTTTTTGTTTGTTTTGTTTAGTAATAATTGTTCATGAGTCCCTTGTTTGTTCTGAAGAGTTAAACTGCCTGCTCTTCTTCAAAAAAAAATCCTTCAGGTCCCACAAATTCTTGGTTTTTCATCATTTTTGTGTTTTTAAACCCTTTCCAGCAATGACTGTATGATTTAGAGATCCATCTTTTCACACTGAGGACAACTGAGGGACTCATATGCAACTATTACAGAAGGTTCAAACACTCACTGATGCTCCAGAAGGAAACACAATGCATTAAGAGACAGGGGGTGAAAACTTTTGGAATTTTAAGATCAGGGTAAATGTAACTTATTTTGTCTTGTGGGGAAACAAGCGTCTTCTGTATTGCATTGCTTTTCCTTCTGAAGCATCAGTGAGTGTTTGACCCTTTGGTAATAGTTGCATATGAGAAAAATTCAACTATCATTTTCTCTTGTGGACTGTATGTAAACGTCTTTTGTCTGAAATATCTTATTCATGTCAGTACTAAATAAAAAGTAACATGCATTTTGTACGATCCCTCTTATTTTGGTAAAACAACATTTTGCAGATTCTGCAAGGTATATGTAAACTTTTGACTTCAACTGTATATCATTTGTAGGATGAGTGACTCCTTTTATATTACTTTTATATTATATTATCCTTATATTTTAAGTTGCATGTCATTTTCATAACCAATGTTTTCCAAAGTGCGTTTTTTTTTTTCCATTACATAGATTCTAAACATAATTTCAATGTTTTGTCAGATGAATACCTCACCAGAGCACAACAGCATAACATACTGAGCGGACTGTACGTCTATCACTCAGGGACTCAGTTTCATTCACGTCAAATTAAATATGTTGCCTACGGTCTATTGTTACATTTTTGCTCAAGTCTGGGGTCAAGGACAAAGACAATGCATCTCTATGCTTCCTCCAGACATATCTCAGAATTATGACCACATATCTCTTGATAATAAAATTTGGCAGGCAATTTTAACATGACATCCCAACTCGTGAAAATGCATATTTTGTGTTGCCTTAGTCAACAGCATCCATTGTTTTAGGCCACCAGCTGCATTCTACAATACGAAAAACACAACCATTTTACCAGATATGTCTTCTGGAGTTTAAGAAAACCTCCAAATATTCTGCATGTTTTATCAATGAGAACTGATCTTCATATCAACATGCCCAGGAGGGACAGTCCAGGTTTTCAAGTCCCTATGACAAAAGGTGCTTGTAGTTTTCAGGGTGTACCTGGCATTGACAGTAATATATGTGTGGAGGATCCTGGCTGCAGGGGCTGATGGGACTCCTGCCTGTCTGAATAAATATCAAGCCTTGTCATTGCGAGCTCATATCATACGCAGCACACCTGATCTCCTCTACTTCACAGAGACGATATTTGCCTCTATACATGTTAATAAAGCATTTTAAGGTGCCAGTGGCTACCGCTGCCCCGGCATGTGTGCGACGAGTCAGTTTTTGAGAAATCCTTACGTTTTTATACTGGTTCACACTAAACTGGTGTGACTGCCTTTCAGTTTCACTTAGCTAACGTATGAATCTTGAATTTCCCCCCAAAAAAGTTATTATGATCATGGGTATTTCAAGTCAACATGAAATCAAAATTTCCATATTTTCTATTTTAAATCTCCCTATGCTTTTCTAATAGACATTTCTATTCTTATTGTAAATTATTCATCAATACATGTTGAAACTCTTGACAGGATGTCAACAAACAACATAGTTTTTCATTGATTTGCAATAAATGAAATAAAAATGGATGAGACGATTGCAAGTACTGCATTTGCATTTGCCAGTGAGCTTGGTACTGCTAGCATTCACACAAGTTGTCCACATCAATACTTGTTTTGGTCTATCCTCCTTATTTTTCCCATAAGAGTGGGCACAGCCATTTGTAAATTGAATGTGTCTGGCTTTTGGTGTCATTCGCTCGCAGCTATTTTTAGCTATATTAAATGTATTTAATGTATTATCTTAATTATGAACACACTGGTTTGTAGTGCTAACAGTTTTACCTTTTACTGCACTTTCTTGTTATTTCCCTCAGCGGCTAATGAACTGGTAGTCTTGCACATTCACAGAAAACAACTAACTTCTGTGTTGAAAAAAGGTGGATATGCGCATGCAACAGACTGTGTCTAAGAAAATAAAAATAATAATAATTAGATAATAAAAAATATTATTTATTCTTACGATAAAACTTGCCAGAAAATGCCTTTCAATCAGCTTTTTGAGGTGATATGTTTGACAAACTTACCATGATTCTCTGAGATACACAGAAAAAACATCAATTACACAGCTAATCATTATTTTTATTTATTTATTTATTTATTTATTTATCATTTTAATGCATTAACACTAAAATCATAATGTTTTAGACAGTAAGTTTAAAAAAAAAAGAAAAAAAAAAGAATGAAAGTGGAACTGAAATGCTAAAATGACTAAAACTAGTTTAATTTATTCTGACTAAAATCGATCACAATTACAATTCTTATGCTTTTAAGTAAAAACTTTGGAGCTATTTTTGTACAGCATCAGAAATTAACTAAATGGTTTTGGTGAGTAAATAAACCAGAATGATAATTCACTGACAATATTTTACAAAGCAGTTTTGTACAAAAGACGTTCTTCTCGCAATTCTGACTTTTTTTCTCAGAACTGTAAGAATTCTGACAATAAAGTTGCAATTCTGTAAAAATAAATTGTGATACAGAAACACAATTGTGACTTTTTTTCTCAGAATTGTGTTTACAGCTCGCAGTTCTGACTATTTAACACACAATTGCAAGTTATAAAGTCAGAATTTTGAAATATAAACTCGCAATTGCATAGAAAGTCTTTTTTATTCTTAGAGCTGGACTTTATAACTCACAATTGCGATTTTTTATTTCACAATTCTGAGAAAAGAAGTCAGAATTGCAAGAAAAAAAGCTAGAAATGTGAGATAGATAAACTCACAATCACAAGAAAAAAAAGTCAGAATTGCTAGTTTTCATCCCACAATTGTGACTTCAGAACTACAGTTGCAAGTTTATCTTAGAAGTCAGAATTGTGAGATGTAAACTGACAATTGCGAGAAAAAAGTCAGAATTGTGAGATAAAAAGTCACAATTACCTTTTTATTCAGTGGTGGAAACAGGCTTCAACAGTATTTTTCACCAATATGCCAAAACATACAAATATAAAATATAGTTACAAACTGTCATGAGACTTCAAATCCCTATAACAAATGTGCAAACAAACACACACACATACAGACCACACACACTCCTTTATCTGCTATACAAGTCTCATCTACTCAGATATACACAACACAGATTAAGCTCCGATCGTGGTTGTTCTCTATGGTGACCCAGCTGTTGGTGTTCCTCTGAGAAAAGGGAGGCCTTGAACATGAGCGGTAGGTTTCCGACATCCCACACTGCTGTCTGTTTTATCCCAGAAAACCCAAACAACTAATAATGCTCTGGAAGGAAACGTGACGGCACAGTGCACTAGAGCAGGACGCGTCTCACAGTGAACTACTGTACTGAGAAGATCATACAGTGTACGCTAATTAGTTCCTGTCTTTTGAGGTAAAGTGCAGTAAAGAATGTGAATGGGTTGTGAATGCTTGGCAAATGGTCAACCGGCCCACTCTTGATTGTAATTACGTCATCTGTCTGAACATAAATGCTACAGCTCCACTGAACTGTCACAGTGAAGAGTGTTGCAGATTAACTAAAGGTAACAACCCGGGCTCATTGAGAAAAAAAAAAAAAAAAAAAGGAGAGTGTCTATTTACACTAGGTGCAAATAGCCTGCCTTGTTGGCAGAGGCTATTTACACTAACTCCGCCCACCACTGTGTGATTGGGCTAGTCAACACTATAAAAGACGATTATCAAGCATCAGCTTCAGTTGTGTAGATGGTAAAGCGTGTGCTGTAGTCTTTTTGACGCGATCGACCAGAGTTCGAATCCACCTTTTTGCCTTTCGCATTTTTACTTTTTTTCATCCCTTTTCAAATCTCATATCACATCAGAAGGGATTTATTTTCAATAAAAATGAAGTAAATAATCAAAAAGTTGAGAGTAAAGTATCAGGTAGGGTTAGGGTAGGTGTAGGGAGGGCTTTATTGTCCCAAAATGAGTTTGAATTAAAATTATAATTTACACTCAATACGTTATTGTTGCATACTGTTTTATAATGTACTACAATACAGAGGTCCAGATATCTGCCGCTATTTGCAATGCATAGTAATAATAGTAGAAAACCCTGCTATTTTAACATATAGAATCTATAGCTATTTGCACTAACGTAAATAGCATATTGCTAAAAATACTGCTATTTTCACTTAGTGTAAATACAATCCATTGCTACTCAGTGTAAATAGCATTTGTACTTAGCATCTATCATTAAGAAAATATGCTATTTGCACTTAAGTATAAAGAGCCTCTATTGCTATTTACACTTAGTGCAAATAGCCGCTGCCAAAAATAAAGTGCCTGTGGCAACATTTCTGCAAAATATTATGTTGCTTCTTGCACATTTCGTGACACTTTCAAAGATAATGTTCAGTGAGTGCTGCTAACAACACATTCAGTTTCATCCAAAATGGATAAACATTAATCTAGCAATGTTTTACATGAGATAAAAATGCAGAAACCATACCGCTTTAGCTTGGTTCTATGAGGCTTTGAACTCTTTTGTGATGTGTCATAACATATGTTTCACAGGACTCGTACCCCAGCATCCCGTATCTCAAGTACAACACTGAACCAGGTGCGCTACCAAGCAAGTTTACTACATCAGAAAAGTCATACACACAGAAATGCAATCATAAAAGTTCATTAGTTTATAGTGTTTTGAAGTCATGGCCTAGTAACCGCATGAAAATAAGTCAGTAATATGCCTGTTATCATAATTTGTGTGAAAAGGATTCAATTTGTTGATATTTTACTGCCTCTAATGTTCATTTCAGCTGGAAACTGCAGTGAGCTGTATTTGAATGTGGAGTTTTCCTAAAATGTAGGTTTAGAGACACTTTTTTTTTTTTTCACATGAGTCTTAGTGTAAATAGCCTTTATCGTTACTTACACTTAGTCTAAATATTTGCTCTTTAAAAAAAAGAGCCTGTGACGACAATTCTGCAAAATATTATGTTGCTTCTTGCACATTTCGTGACATTTTCAAACATAATGTCCAGTGAGTGGTGCTAACAGCACATTCAGTTTTATCCAAAACAGATGAACATGAATCTAGCAATGGTTTACATGACATAAAAACGCTTTAGCTTGGTTTTATGAGACTTTAAACTCTTTTGTGATGTGTCGTGATCCGTGTTTCACAGGACTTATACCCCAGCACCCCATATCTCAAGTACAACACTGTACCAGGTGCGCTGCCGAGCAAGTTTACTGCATCAGAAAAGTCATACACACAGAAAATGGAATCGTCAAAGTTCATTAGTTTAGAGTGTTTTTGAGGTCATGACGCAGTAACCGCATGAAAATAAGTCAGTAATATGCCTGTTATCGTAATTTGTGCGAAAAGGAATTCAATTTGTTGATATTTTACTGCCTCTAGTGTTCATTTCAGCTGGAAACTGAGCTGTATTTGAATGTGGAGTTTTCCTAAAATGTAGGTTTAGAGGCACATTTTTCAGATGAGTCTTAGTGTAAGTAGCATCTATTGCTATTTGCACTTTGTGTAAATAACCGCTCCCAAAAAAAGAGCCTGTAGTAACATTTCTGCAAAATATTATGTTGTTTCTTGCACATTTTGTGACACTTTCAAAGATAATGTTCACTGGACATTAATAACAGCACATTCAGTTTTATCCAAAACGGATGAACATGAATCTAGCAATGTTTTACGTGAGCTAAAAATGCATTTGCTGGAAAAACCATACCACTTTAGCTTGTATCTGTGAGGCTTTGAACTCTTTTGCGATCCGTCTTGACCCATGTTTCACAAGAGTTGTACCCCTGCACCCCATATCTTAACCTCTGGTGTTCATTTCAGCTGAAAAACAGCAGTGAACTGTATTTGAATTTGGAGTTTTCCTAAAATGTAGGTAGTGGCAAATTTTTCAGATGAGTCTGTATACAAAAATAGTTTTGCTACTAACTTAGACACTTTTTTCAGTGGCAAAAGTAGCTCAGCTATTTCAAAATGTGCATATTTGCTATTCCAGCAAGGAGAAGTTGGAAACATGGGGCTGGGAACAAGCCAAAAACACATCTCTATGGAGAAAGAACAAGGGAACAACTAGGAGGGATCATGTTTGACACAACACCTGCATAAAGAGATTAGCCACTCACAGCAGAACACATTTAAATATATAAGTCTTAAAGGTACAGTACCAAAAGAAAGCTGTTAAATTGTATAAGAGTGAGAGAGAGTAAAAATCTATTTTTAGTGTTAGTTGAATGTTTAAATGGCTGAGCAGCCATGGAATGGTATGACACTTACTTTATGATCAGTCTGTAGAGTCATAAAGTCTCAGCATGACAAATGCTTAGCATACATATACAGCTGAGACACTTCCCATCAGTGTCTGCTGGTTATATAGATATGTTAATTTATTTCCCTTTACCATTACAATTTGGTCTCAAGGCTATTCATCTCTTCACAGTGTTTTGATGGGCAGATAAAGCTATACATCATCCTTTTGTCATTTTTTGAAGCCAAATATTAATCAATGAACCATGTGACCCAAAACGGTCCAGCTATGATATTTTCTGTGACCTGCGCAAGTCGGAGCGATGTACACATACAGCCATTTGTTTTCAGGGACACATATGTCCATGCCAGGAGCAGACAGCACATGTTAATGCAACAAAGCATCAAAATTCATTATGCTGTGAAGGGAATCTTATCACTACGACACATTGGCATACAGTCATGTATATCAGCTCAGGAGATCATAAATTAGCTGGTGTCTCACAGTCATTTAACCTTGAAGAGGCTTTTGTGTGCGACTGAACACAGGCTACATGCCTAATAATTTTTTAAAAACACCAGGGTTATTATCACTAACAAAATATAGTAGACCTGTCAAATAAATAAATAAAAGTCTCAAATCTTGAGCATGAATAATGTACATTTCAGATGACACATCTTGTTAACATCTCCAGTGAACCTCTGAGCACCACAATGAGGCAGTCTAAGATCTCGCAGCTGGTCTGCACAGATCGCACTGACCCCAGACCACCCCGGACGAACAAAACAGGACTTATGCGGCGAACAATAGAATATGTATGTATCAAAACTAATAAATAGATACCAAGGCTCAGCCTGGCACGTCAGACACAATGGGGTGTATTAAAATAACTGGCTTGATGTCATTGTTCTCTGAGCAGTGTGGGGTTTATGTGTTTATGTCTGTATGAATGAGACGGGCCGGAGATCACAGAGCTGTCCTTGTCCGATACAGTGATGAGCCTTTCAGACGCCCATTCAGCCTCACAATCTGCCCTGTATCGCCTACCCTCATCGAGATACCACACTGATCTGATAGCTATAAGAAAACTCTAAAAAACATCCATCAAGCAAACCAAAAATGCAGTATGGTGACTCCCAAAATGTATTTGGACACTTAAAAATATCTGAATGTGGTTCCGGTTGCATAAAAGGTTTAGACTACTCTTAAAAAGTTAAAAAGCTATTTTTTATTTAAGACTGCTCATATATATATATAGAGAGAGAGAGAGAGAGAGATTTTTTAATTCAGTTACAGAAAATGTAGATTACCTTTTGATTAAATGCTTGTTTGCTTAAATGCTATTTGCTAGTTGGTCAGACTAATACTTAAGACATCATCTTAACATAGAGGCTAAAGGCGCTTTCACAGCTGTAGATTGATTGCTTTGTTCCGAAACATGGATTAAAGTTGCTTTTTATTCTTAGTGTGGTTCGCTTTCACACAGCAAAGTTTCTAAATGGATAAATGTGTTAAAACAAGTCACGCGAGTAAACTGTCCTCTCATTGGCGTTTCCCCCAGCTCGGTTCATTTGGGCATATGTGAACACGCCAATCGCGCTCGGATCCGCGCCAAAACAATCGGCCCGAGATCGCTTGAACGAAGTGGTCTCGGTTAGATTGAAAACGAACTCTGTAGTGAGAAAGCAATCCGATCCAACTGACCAACGAACCAGGCTATATCACATTGTGTAATGGGTAATTATAGTTCCATGAACAGCAGTAGCTTTGTTGTTTTGCTAATCCCGCTTAAAATGAACCTGTGAATGCCTGTATGTGGGCACGTCTTTGACATTCAAAATCAAAGCGCGCCTTTTAATTTTATAATGCCGTCTTACTGCTCTCTTTGTAGTAGGTGTATTTTCAAAAATGTTTTCTCGACGAATCCTGGACTCCTGCTCAAAATTATAAACTCATATAAGGACAACTACAAAAAATAAAACAATAAAGTCCGCAAAGCTGTTGTTGTTCCATCCTGACGATTGACAGCTGAGCGGAATCCCGGCCGTGGAACTTTGACCAATGAGAGGACAGTTTACTCACGCCTGACTTGTAACACATTTGGTCCCTTTAGAAACTTTGCTGTGTGAAAGCAAACTGCACCAAGAATAAAAAAGCAACATTGTAATAATTTTAATCCCTGTATCGGAACAAAGCAATCGATCTACAGGTGTGAAAGTTTATGCAACTTGGTGTCATTTGTGCTTAAATCCCCCTAGGGCGTGTTTTAGTACTAGCTTCATTTTTTGAGACATTTTGGTGATGTATAGTAGCCAACATTTGAAGTGGATCAAAACCTTTCATCAAACTTGTCCTAAAACCCAAAACAATACCCATTCCTGTCTTAGACTAACTTTGATTAACTTTTTTGATCTACTTTAGATGTTGACTACTGCAGCTTCACTTCTATACAAACCTAGAGCAATAGTTATAACATTGTGTCTACACCAGTTGCAACTGTTGTTGTGTCACTTCGAATCAGTGTAAGTCTGTCTACACTGAACTTCAAATCCATTTGTCCTGTTGTCGGAAGTAGCGCAAATACTTGGTGTACGTCAGAAATAGAACCGGCATCGGTTTACTGTCTGTGTTAGTAGCGTGTTGCATAGTGTTGTATAGTTACGTTTTATAAGCTAAAATGTGCTCGTTTTTTACAGTAACCACACTGCATACAGCGATTAATATGGCAAGAGAAACAGTCTCGCATCAATTCAAAAGTATTTTGATTTGTTGAAAATGTATATACATTTGTATGATCTGCTCTAAACCCACTTACTTTTTTCATATATTTTTTTTTTCATAGGAATTATATCGTACAGAAAAAAATGTATAAAAGTGCACACTCATTTGCAAAAGTGGGATACCAAGACTCCTGGATAATGTTCCATTTTTGGTGTTTTTTTGTGGAATTCACAGGACTCAGCTAACACTTATTTGATTAAAATATTTTTGAACACATGGCATTTTAAACCTGCTACTTAAAAAGTGCACAAAATGGATATAACCTAAACTTGTTTACTAGATTAGTAGAATAAACTTAATTGTGTCAAACCCACTTAATGCTTATCAGTCTCTATAGGGGAAACCTTAATAAATAAATAAATAAATAAATAAATAAATAAACAAACATTGACCCCAAAGTAATACAGATACAAATACATTTTATTTTAATAATTTTGTTAAGTTTAGTACTATTTATAGTATTGTAGTAATTGTTAATATTTAGAAGTTTAGCCGTTTTTATTTTAATTCTAACTTAAGCTTTAGTGTTTTTATGTTTTGTCAGTTTATATTTTGATTTTTATATTTAGTTTAAATTTACATTTGTTTTAATTTTAGTATTAATATAGTACTTCAACTTATTTTATTTTATTTAGCTGCCAGAGCAGCATTTCTAGTTTCATTCTCCAATTCATTTTACATTGCATTTTATTTCATAATTATTTCAGTTAACAACAACAACAACAACAAAAAAAAATCTAATTCCTAATATGATCTCATTATATGCATTCTGTGCATAAAACGTAGATCAAAACATTCTGCCACTTTACTTGATTGTAATTTAACTGTACAGCACCATCTACTGGACAAACACATAATACAAATGCTTACCATCAAATATACAATGAGCAGCTGCCTATACTGTAGGTGCTGGTGATGTAGCGGTGTGAGGAATATTTGTTGACACACATTAGGCCCCTTATTTACACATTAGAGCCTGCTATCTGCTATCATGGACCAGCATCTCTGAAAGGTTTCCTGTCACAAAGAATTTAAAGACTTCAGCTTTTTCTGGGGTCAGAAGGTAGAGTAGGAGTGTAGATGAACTATGAAGTGTAGATGAACTGAATGCAAACCAATGATAATGGGCAGAATATGTAATGTGAGGAATAACGACACTCCCTCTTTCAAGTTTCACTTCCTCATTAACAAAGTTCAGTTCAGTCTACATGAAAAACAGAAACAGAAAACATGTTCGCTTCTAGAGGTCCAACAAAGCTACTTTTTTCCTAACATCATATTTAGTTTAAGCTGATTATTGGATTTCTATTTGCACAGGTGGGTCAATATTTTCTTGATATTTTCAGTGTACTGTGCTCTAATTAACACATGACTTGTGCAAGGTCCAAATTTCATTTGTTATATCTTCTGTTACCTGAACAACATCAAACTCTTCTTGCCACTTTGTGAGTCATTGTCTTTGTAGGTTTAATTATAGTTGTATTTCCTGGGGAAGTGTGCCCTTTTAGCTTTCAGTGAATGGGATATGACTGGTGTTGTGTAATTTTTGAAACTGCTAAGTTTTCATTACTTTTTGTGTGTGTTTTTATTAGAAATAACTGAGATAAAAACTTCCAGCATGTGTTATCTTCCTCTACTCAGTGTTGTCTGTCAGCACTGAAGAAGAAGTAACATATTTAAAGGAAGTTCTATAATGAGCATTGTTTTCATTTTTTACATCAAAAATAGCTTGACAGGATGCTAAGATAAGTCAGTGGGCTAAGTTGAGCCACCCCCTCTATCCACAGAAATATGCATAAGTTATGTACACTAAGTATAATCATTACAGGTATATTAAGGGCCATGTACAGCCACGACTGACTGTGATTGTGGGGGCCATAAAAAAAAAAAAAAAATATATATATATATATATATATATAGATAGATAGATAGATAGATAGAAAATTTACTAGATAACTAAAATGTGATTCTGATTGAATAAACTTTGCAAAATGCCATTAAACTGGGTTAAATGTGTATCTTCAGAGGAATATTTTGTAGAGGTCAGAATTAATCTTTTTTTGTGTTTTTGTACAATTGCCTTGTGCCAAAACATTATCTGAAATGTCGACTCTAGGTAAATTGTGGTAAAAATAATTTGCAGAAGGCTAAATTAGAGTGCTTTGTTATGGAGGAAGAACTAGAACCACATGGCACCATGACAGTGGAGGCCAAAGAAGAACGTTCTTCAGCTCCTGAGCACTCATCACCACAGCAGGAGACATCATTCAATAATGGTAAGTTCAAGTCTGTCCTTAAGTTGCAACTGACATCATGAGAGCAAGATTTGATGGTTGTGTGTTTGTGGCACAATAATTGTGTGGTCGCTGTGTTCATTTCATGTATTGTCACAGCTGAAGAGGCTGATGTGGGTTTCAGCGCCTCCTGTCTGACCACAGGAGAACTGCAGCAGCACTGGAGAGCCGTTAAACAGGAGTTTAGAAGCGTTAAACTGCTGTTTGACATCCCCACCACGCGAATCATCGATCAAAAAATCTCCAAATATGTGGTAAGCAATGTTGGGGAAAGTTACTTTTAAATGTATTATTTTGAAGGAAGTTAAAGGAGGAAGTCCACTTCCAGAACAAAAAAATCTTGTCATCCAAGATGTTCATGTCTTTCTTTCTTCAGCCGTAAAGAAATTATGTTTTTTGAGGGAAACATTTCAGGATTTTTCTCCATATGATGGACTGATATGATGCTCCGATTTTGAACTTCCAAAATGCAGTTTAAATGCGGCTTCAAACGATCCCAAATGTGGTTGTCCCAGACGAGGAAGAAGGGTCTTATCTAGCTAAATGATCTGTTATTTTCATTAAAAAAATACAATTTAAATAATTTTTAATCTCAAATGTTCATCTTGTCTTGCTCTGCCTGAACTCGGTGTATTCTCGCTCAAGACAGTTAGGGTATGTGGAAAAACTCCAATCGTATTTTCTTCCTAAACTTCAAAAATCATTTCAAAATCATCCTACATCACTGCAGAAGTACCGACCCAGTCTTTGCAAAGTAAAAATGCAAAGAAAATCAAACACCCTTAACAAAAAAGGTAAAACAGCGATATAGGACGATTTTGAAGTTGAGGGAGAACATGAGATGGGAGTTTTTTGACATACCCTAACTGTCATGAACCGCAACAAAAACAGTTCAGGCAGCGTTTGACATTAAAAACTATATAAATTGTATTATTTTTATGAAAATAACCGATCGTTTCACTAGATAAGACCCTTCTTCCTTGGCTGGGATCGTTTACAGCTGCATTTGGGATCATTTAAAGCCGCATTTAAACTGCATTTTGGGAGTTCAACCTCGGGGCACCATAGATGACATGGGGTGAGTACATTATCTGTCATTTTTTGTTCTGGAAGTGGACTTCTTTAATTATGAATGCACTGGCTTGTAGTGCAAACAGTTTTACCGTTTATTCTTCCCGTTATTTCCCTACAGCGGCTAATGAACCGGAACCCGTAGGCTTACTTCCTTGTTGAAGAATAGGGTGTTAAATTAACATTCCCAGACTGTTCTCCAAAGGGGAGGCTCAATTTCTGCTACTGAAAACATTACTGGCTTAGGGTAGTGTTGTAGTTGAGACCAGAGACCAATCAGCCTTTATGTTAAGACTATGAACTAGTCTGACCTACTAGCAGTTAGCCAAGGGGTATTCAGTTTTGTTTTTCGGTTTCAAAATAGACCAGGGGTGTCCAAACTCAGCCCTGGCTCCAACTTGCCTCAACACATCTGCCTGGAAGTTTCTAGTATCTCTAGTAAGACCTTGGTGTTTAACTGGGATTGGAGCTGAACTTGGAGCAGGACTGGGCACCCCTGAAATGGACAAATCTACAAGTTGTGATCAGGCTTAAAGAAAAGAAATTAGGTGAGAAACTAGCAAGAGTAATCTAGGCGTTTTATACAACCAACCACATTTCATTTGAGTCTGAGTCCAGGCCAAGTAGGTTAAGTCCGAGTCAAGACTTACCCCTTTTCCATTAAGGCAGTTCGAGTGCTGGTTCAGAGCCAGTGCCTAGTTTCAAATCAGTTATTTGTCTTTAAACACCCAAAGCAACAGCTCAGAACCAGGAAAAGTGGTACGTAAGTAGCACCAAAGCATTGTTGGTCTAGAAATAAGAACCGCTTGCGTCAGAAGCTGGGGGCAGGGTTACTGTGACCAACAAAGATGAATAGAAACTTTTGACCAGGCTTTTTTTTAAATAACAGCCAAACATGAACACGTTAGATTTGCTTACGTCAAACCTTTGCTTACGTTATGTTTGGATCCCGATGTAGGTTCCCAAAGCCATTGTTGATATTAGACTTGTTCGCGATGTGTTGTTGTTGCACCCACCGGTCGGCGTGTGGTGTCGAAGTACCGCAAGTGCAATTCAAAAGCTTAAAGAGTGGTCTGCTCTCCAATCGTTCTCTCTGTGCTTTGGGGTCGTGCGCCTGTCAGTCTGCACGGCACCGATGCATCTCGAGCAAGCCTGGTGTGTTTGTGTTTGGCACTGGCCAAAACAAAACCAGAGCATATTTACATTCATTTAGGCCAGGGCTGGGCAACATCAGTCCTGGAGGGCCACTGTCCTGCAGAGTTTAGCTCCAACCCTAATCAAACACACCTGCCTGTAGCTTTCTAGTAATCTTGAAGACATTGATTAGCTTGTTCAGGTGTGTTTGATTAGGGTTGGAGCTAAACTCTGCAGGACTGTGGGCTCCAGGAGCAAAGTTGACCAGCCCTGGTTTAGACCCGCTCCTGGTCTCAGTGGCCCATTTTCCACCAGCAGGAACCGGGTGCTAGTTCAGAGCTAGTGCTATTGCTGGTGCGAGGTGGTTCGACTGGCAAACGTTCTAAGAACCGGTTTGCTTTTCCATTGGTTAGAAAGCCACCTAAGAGCCTGGTCTTATGTCACGGAATATGTCTCATCTTTCCCATCAACACTGTGACACTGACAAGACGAATACTATGGAAATCCTGGTTCTGGACTCAGACTCGAGTCTGATTTCAAGTATCACAACATTGCTTTGGGTGCAACATTGCACGGGTGCCAAATCCTGTTTCTTGAGATCTATCTGCCTGCAGAGTTCAATTTCAACCATGATCCAACAAGCCTGTCTGTGATTAACAAGTGCTTCTGAAGATCTTAATTAGCTGGTTCAGGTGTGTTTAATCAAGGTTGAAGCTTAACTCTGCAAGAAGGTAAATCTTCAGGAACATGATTGGGCACCCCTGTTTTAGGATGTCCATTCTGGCAATGTTCTGGGAATCAAAAACTGTTAGCTGTACATGTCTTTACCCCAGGCATGACCGAACCTGCAATGCTTTTTGTCTCCTTCACATTAGGCCTAAATTCACAACTTATTCCTGTTCTTCAGGTGTACCAGATTGTGGTGATCCGCTCAGGTAGTTACGACTTTGAGCGAGTAGCTATCGAGCGACGCTACTCTGACTTCCTGCACCTTTATCAGGAGCTCCTGCAGGACTTCACGGAGGAAATGGAGGACATTGTGATGCCCAGGAAGAAAATGACGGGCAACTTCTCAGAGGAGAACATCGCCGAACGGCGCGTAGCCCTCAGAGATTATCTTACTCAGCTCTACTCCCTCCGTTGTGTCCGAAAATCACAGGCATTTCAAGCGTTCTTCACTCATAAGGAATTAAAAACTGCATATGACCTCCTGCGTGGGGGCCGCTTTTCCCGGGCCCTTGAGGGCTTCCAGAAGGTGTTGGTACTTCAGGAAAAACTGTCTTCTCACAACCCTACTTTGGTGGTACCAACTCTGTGTGCCATACTGGTGTGCCAAAGAGATCTAGAAGACTTTGACGCAGCATTTCAAACTGGCAGAAGAGCTCTGCCCACAGTGAGACGCTACGAGCTCTGGCAGTATCGAGGGCCCCTGCTGGAGGCTCTTGTTGATTTGGGATACAGTCTTGGGCTGCCTGTGGCCCAGTTACAGGATGAGCTGACCAGAGTGCAAGACTCTCCAAACGGGCAGGTGTCAGAGATGTCCCTTAAAGAACTGGTGGTGCAAGAGTTTGTATAATCAGTAACAACTGCTATTTAGCTGTGTTTATTTGGTTGAAGCCTTAATCCAAATTCCAGAGAGTTGTTCTAATCAGGGGTGCCCAAACTCGGTCCTGGAGGACTGGTGGCCTGCAGAGTTTAGCTTCAACTTGCCTCAACACACCTGCCGGGAAGTTTCTAATATGCCTAGTAAGAGCTTGATTAGCTGGTTCAGTTGTGTTGGGTTTGAGCTAAACTCTGCAGGACTGAGTTTGGGCACCCCTGTTCTAAGATTATAACCCAACAGAAAATACAAACAAATGAAAATTCACACAGATTTACATTGTAGAGTTCAGAATTTCATAGAGACCTGGTGTGGGCCCTTTTTGCCTCTAGGACCAGAAAAAAGCCACCTACACTGTAAAAAATGTTAAGTTCAGTCAACTCAAAAAAAGTTTATTCAACTTGAAATGTGTAAATTATACTTTATTATAATTATAAATTATAGTGACAACTTAGATATTTGATTTGAATCAACTAAAAAACCCAGGCTGGGTTACCCACCCATCTGTTAAGTTTAGCAAACACAAATATCTAAGTTGTTACTTAACATTTCAAGTTGACTAAACTTATTTTAGTTGACTGAACTTAAAATTTTAAGGCATCAGGGTAACAAATTATTTTAAGCTGACTCAACAAATTGTTTTTTTATTTTTTACAGTGTAACCACCCAGAACAACCACATAGCAACATCCACATATATATAGATATGAGGATAGCCTTCTTTGACTTAGGCGAGTGTGCTGACTTGTTCAACTGTATTTATGTTTTTATGAGCCATACTTCTTTCATCTGATATTTCTGTTCATATCTTGCAAGTTATTCTGGATTGCTTTTTGTCCAATTGTGAGCACTTTTAAGCCAGTGAGTCTTATTGTTAGCTAAAACCATTAACATTAGTTTTTGTTCACTGAAACATGTTAATTTTGAAATATTTTTAATGCTGAAGTAAAAGAAAATATAAATATTACATGAAACACTTAAACTTAAAAATTGAAAAATAGAAACAAACTGAAAATAAGTCAAATCTGAAGTACAATTACTAAAACTAAATTGAAATAAAGATAAATTAAAGCTTATATAATATTAAAAACTAATGAAAATGACAGAAGCACACAAAATTACTCAAATTTAGACTAAACTTAAAATGAAAACTAAAAATCTATTTAAAAAAAAAACATAATTATATTAAATATTATTATATTACATAAATAAAATAGCACTGTTTCAAGCACTCTTCTAAATAAACTTATTTGTTTGTATAATTTATACTTTTTCAAAACACAGCACCCTACAAATTCACACTGAGTGAATTACTAGGGGTATAAATCTTGCTTTGGGAACAAGAAATCCTGGGGTTCAAATCCTGGACGAGCTCCCAAATAATGATTTGACTTTCAATATATGAACATGTTTTTGTGTCAGTATGTTATTTATTTTGAACAGATTTATTTGTTTTAAATATGCAAAACAGAGTCTTTCATTAAGTCATCTCTTCCATCATTATTTGATCCTCTAACTCTAGCACTCTCTATTCTAATTCTATTCTTAAAAAAAAAAAAAAAAAAAAAAAAAAAAAAACTTGCCCTTTCAGACTTAAACTCTATTTATTTACTGNTCTATTCTAATTCTATTCTTAAAAAAAAAAAAAAAAAAAAAAAAAAAAAACTTGCCCTTTCAGACTTAAACTCTATTTATTTACTGCTTGTTTTCTTAAAATAAAAAAAAATAATAAATAAAAAAAATGAACACTGGCTTCTCTGTTCTTTTTGTAAGGCCTCTAACACTAGCTTGCTTTTTTTTTTTTTTTTTTTTCTATTCTCTATATTTGATTGCTTCTATTGTCCTCTTTTGTAAGTCACTTTGGATTAAAGCGTCTGCAAAAGGTCTAAATGTAAATCATGGCATACTATGCTTGGACACAATAACTGCCTTGTCTATTACTGTACATACATATTTGTCAAACAACTCTGAAAAGAGTTCAAACTAAATTTCAACAAAAATACAGGTGTGCAAACTTTTTTTTTTTCATTTAGTCACAAAATTAGAAGTACAGTTTAATCACTTATATGAAGTACTTCACACTGTCCCAGAACAACAAACATTATTCATTTGTGTCCGTCCCACTCACATCATCTTATGAAACTCCAGGAAGCAGTTTCTTTCTGATGTGATGCACAGGTGTGTGTCCCACTTGCCGCACTTGATTCGGACGATCCCTTTACAGCCGGGATACTTGCACCTCCCTTTCCTCTCCATGACAGGCCAGTGGTCCGTTCTGTCCAAGCGCACCTCATCAGGTACACTGCTGGCCCCACTTTCCTCGTCTCCTCCAGGGCTGCCGTCACTTTGTAATTGAGGGCTTCTTTAAAACAGAATATATATGAGGCTTGTATATATGCAATATAATAACCACATTTATGTACCAAGGTATTTACATTCAGTTTTGGGTAAGTGACTCTAAAAATGTAATGAATTACTAGCTACTAATTACATATTCTACAGTGTAATCAGATTACTGTACTAATTACTCTCTCTGAAAATGCAATGCTTATTACTAATTACTTTCTAAATCCCATAACAACCTTAACCAATTGAACAGTACAAAGATGAAACTGCTCTTTTTATATATAATTACATAAATTATTCTTGTGCAAAGCTTACATTAAAAACATTTATTTATACCTTAGATGTTACATTTTTGATGTTAAATCCAATATTATTTAGTACAGAATAGTTCTATGATCTATAGTGTTTAATGCAATTTCATCATAAGTAGCTGTAATTAAACTGCAAATAAATAAATAAATAAATGAGAGTAATCCCTTACTTTACTTTTTCAAAAGAATGAAATTACAGTAATTGATGGCACCAAATGCATGATAACACCATAGTACTTTTTGTTTGTTAAATAAATAAATATGAAAATCCCAAATAAAAAATACGTCACACTGCCACTGTTTTCAAGCGATATGTCAGACTTTACAACGGAGGCGATTTGTACACAAAAACTCACCAAAACCACAGCAATAAATCCTTACTGTTGTGAAATATACAGGAAAATTTTGTATATAAATGAATACAATCGTGTTGCCATATAAGTTCATCAGACGTGAGTAATCAATAAATGAAAAACAAAAAAAAACAACATTGTAGTAAATGTTAAATAATAGTGTTAAATAATAACAATGTTATATTAAATGACACATTTATTGAAATAAATACAGTATTCCACTACTACATTTGTAATATAAATGATGAAACTGCCTTTGAAATTATTTGGTCGATCTGTGTTGTGCGACTAATCGAGCCTTACACATGTTGCGACAGCGCGTGCGCAGACTTCATGTGGACAAGTATTTATTTTAGCTTCTTGTGCTAGCTGTAGTCATGCTGCCCATGTGGAACATATAACTAAAAGAAAAGCTTTTTATATCAGTTCATTCACATTAAAACGCGTAGTTTGTCTGTCGTCTAAAATGGCTAAGGATGGTGCAGCGAAACTGTCCAAAAATCTCCTGCGGATGAAGGTAAGAAACTGTGACTCTTGCAGACATCAGAATTAGACATCAAAATTCCGAATAGGCAATCATTCAGTGGTGAACTTTTTCTTTAAAATTTTAATAAAAATGTGTTGATGTTTGAGTTGTGTTCTGTTGTTTTGTTTTGAGTGTCGTGTTGTTGTTGAATACAGTGTGTTATGGATCAGTCGATCATGTGTTGCAGTGAATAGTGAGTGATGTGTTTGATGACAGTTGTCTGTCTGTGTATCTGCAGTTCATGCAGAGAGGGTTGGATGCAGATGTGAAGAAGCAGCTGGATGAGGAGGAGAAGAGGATCATCAGTGATGAGCACTGGTTCCTGGACCTGCCTGAACTCAAGGCCAAAGAGTGAGACCTGACTGACACATCACTGATAGTCCTTAGAAAAGTAACGTTATGTATGGACACATGTTGTCTAAATGGCATTTGCGTATGGCTTAACAAATATCTATGTAAGCCCATTCTGCCACAAAAGAAAAAAAAAACTGTATTTGGTAAATTATGGTTGTAAAAATGGTTATTGTGACATTGGTTATTTCTATGAAAAAAGGTTAACACTGTGATAAACGAATGTAATTATGATGCAAGTCGAAATTGACAAAGTCAAAATTATGACATGAGAATAAATACTGAAATTATAAAATAGTACTTTTTTTTTTTTTTTGTGAGTTAGAAAGTTGAAATATGTAAGTTATAGTTGATGTAAGAAGTCAAAATTATTTTTTTATATTTTTTACTTTTTTATCTCATTGTGAATTGGTATTTCATTGTGAATGTTAGTGGAATATATTGATAGTAAACATGATGAAGTGCCCGTGATTCATCATTTCTGCTAGGAAATTTGTGAAATTGGGGAGAACTGATTTCATGTTCAAAATTTGGGATCAGTAAGATTTTTTTTTTAATGTTTTTTTTTTTATTTTTTTAAGATGTTATGTTCTTCAAGGCTGCATTTTTCTGATCAAAAATACAGGAAAAATCTTGTGAAATATTATTACAATTTAAAATAACAGTTTTCTATTTTAATATACTGTAAAATATAATTTATATATCCATCATCCATTACTAAAGTCTTCATTATCATATGGTCCTTCAGAAATCATTCTGATTTATTAACAATATGCTGATTTATTATCAATGTTGGAAACGGGTGTGGTGCTTAATATTTTTGGGGGATATATACAGTGTTGGGGGTAACGCATTACAAGTAACGCGAGTTACGTAATATTATTACTTTTTCCAAGTAACTAGTAAAGTAACGCATTACTTTTTAATTGACAAGAAAATGAGTTGTTGTTGTTTTTTTTTTTTGTTTTTTTTTCAAATAAGTAATGGCAGTTGCTTTTCCCCCTATTTATTGATTAAAAGCTCTCCTGTCCCCATGTTGAGAGAAATCTGTAGTAAGATGTTTGTTCTACAATGAATGTGAACATGCATTAATTCATCTCACTCACAAAAAACAGATTCAGTATTCCTCAAAATGAATAAAAACCGTGAAATTCAACTCAGAATATGATGCAAACCTGCAATAATACAATACAATATCCTTTATGCATTTAATTCCATTTTATTAACCAATGTCTTTGCTGCCGACCTGCAATGATCCAATTCAACCAAACTAATAAGCAAAAATTACTCAAGATAGTCTAACTTTTTTTTTTTTTTTTTTTTTTTTTTTTTAAATTGCTGAAGAGTTGACATTTTTTCTTCTGCAGTCTACTGTACAGACGTCATCTCAAAGCCTGAGGCTTTTGGTGTGAAAAGGCTTTTACATTTGCCAAATATAGAACTTTATATATTAAAAACAAACAAGCAAGCCCTGCCCAGATTTAAAAAGTAACGCAAAAGTAAAGTAACGTGTTACTTTCCGTAAAAAGTAACTAAGTAACGTAATTAGTTACTTTTTTAGGGAGTAACTCAATATTGTAATGCATTACTTTTAAAAGTAAGTTTGGGGTCAGTAATGTTTTTTTTTAGAGATATATATAAAAAAAATATATATATATATATATATATATATATATACATATATATAATTTTTTTTTTTTTTTTTTTTTTTTATATATATATATCTTTAAAAAAAAAA
>JAHKKF010534621.1:0-11919 GCA_019740295.1 Labeo calbasu
AACACAAATATCTAAGTTGTTACTTAGTACAACTTAACATTTCAAGTTGACTAAACTTATTTTAGTTGACTGAACTTAAAATTTAAAGGCAGCAGGGTAACAAATTATTTTAAGCTGACTCAACAAATTGTTTTTTTATTTTTTTACAGTGTACATTTCGCATGACCTTTCGACGTGATTCAATAGTACGTGAACGTGCATCCCAGAGCCTGTGCTACACCAGCTTTTGTGCTTAAAAAGTATGCACATTTTTATTTTCCGAAAAAAATGGCAGATTGTTTCACTAGATAAGACCCTTTTGGGACTGCAACACGTTCTCACACCCAACTCGTCACATAATGACGCTTGGTCAGGACACTTTGGCGTCGCTTTTGGACGTGCAGGATCCTATATATAATTTTATATAAATAATATATATAATGTAATTTTATATAATATCATATATATATAATTTTATAGCACCTAACCCCACCCCTACCCTAAACTTACCAAACTTACACACAATGGCAATGGCACAACCAAGGCTGACGTTTCTTCTGGCAGCATTTTTTTAATTTACACAGACAAACAAACTGTGCTTTACGGCAGACGGAGATGACGTTCGCGTCTATTCCTCTCTCAAATCAATCGTTTTGCCTCAAAAGACTTGGAATATTAATACTTTTTCTGCCTGTTGTATCTTGTTTTATTGACAAATGGTAGGTTTAGGGGCAGGTGTTGGGTTAACCTCCTCGTAAATGTGTAAATAATGTACTGTAAATAAAACTGTTGTGACTGTTTATATTAAAAAAATCACACCCCAACCTATATGCAATAATGGCAATATTATTACCCAATATATAATTTAATCATGACAATAAAATTACCAGTGCCTTTTGCATCAGCATTATGACCCAAGGGTTTCTTATTTAAAGCAATGAAGGTCCCTGCACATTGAAAACAGTGACGCTAAAGTGGTACCCTGTGCGTGACGCCAAAGTGTGCTGACCAAGCGTCAATATGTGACGAGTTGGGAGTGAGAATCTCACTAGTGCACTATTGCTGTGTTTACGGATAATCCTTGCTCTTCCTCCCCAGGCCGTTCGTATCCCACTGTTCCTCTCTCTCTTTCTCCCTCGCTATTCCTATCAACAGATAAAACAGAAGCTATGAAGATAAGACAGAAAAACAAATATGATGAATCTAATTTGTAAAATTGCTTGCTCGCTGATAAAGGGATTTGAAGAAACATCCGCTCCCCGAGGCTCAGCTCAGGACTGAATACACATATTGCTTTATGAGTCAGTCGAGGAAGCTTGTAAGCAACCTGTGAGCCCGAGTGCAATGTTATTTTTTGTGTAACAAAAGCCATTGATACTATAACTATCACTTTACAGATGCTGTTCATTGGGTGTTGGATCTGGCAGGTTAAAGCTTTCGATGTTTCTGTTAGAAATGTATGCTTTTCAGAGACAGACAAGATGCTACTTGTGCAAAAAGAAATAGTTTGAACAATATCATCACATATGCCATCACGTGTTTTGTTCATTTAATGTTTATCAGTTTAGTTTAAAGAAATAGTTCACCCAAAAATTAAAATTTGCTGAAAATGTTTACACTCTCAGGCCATTCAAGATGTAGAGGAGTTTGTTTCTAAATCAGATTTGGAGAAATGAAGCATTACATCACTTGCTCACCAATGGATTTTAACAATCTGCTGCAGTGAATGGGTGCCGTCAGACAGAATGAGAGTCCAAACAGATGATAAAAACATCACAACAATCCACAAGTAATCCACACCACTCCAGTACATCAATTGGTGTCTTGTGATGCGAAAAGCTGCATGTTTGTTAGAAACAAATCAATTAATACAGCTGCAAGCAGCGATTACTGGGCTTTAAGCACTTTAAGGCATTTAAGCAAATACAGTATGGAAAACGACATTATATATTGTTGAGAAAGCCTGTAATCATCTAAATCAGTGTTTTTTAAATCCAGTCCTCAAGGCCAACTGCTCTGCACATTTTGCATGTCTCCCTTATTTAATGCACCTGGTTCCGATCATCAGGCCATTAGGAGAAAGATCCATGAACTGAACTGAGTGTGTTTGATTCAGAAACATACAAAATGTGCAGAGCAGTGGGCCCCGAGGACTGGAGTTGAGAACCACTGATCTAAATCAATGACTAAAAAAGCATTTTTGGCAAATACAGGTAAAGTTTGTTTTAACATTTATGACTGTTAAAGCACCAGCTGTGGTCCCCTTAAAACTCTGCATGCTTGTTTAGAATCACCTATCACATATGCTCACCAGGTTTCGTGAAGTTTTGAGTTTTCCTTTAGGCTTTGTAGGATTTTGGGTAAATTTGGACAGGCCCGTTTTCTAAACAACCCCATTATAGCTTCCCAAAGGGTAATTTTCAACCTTTTTTGATAATTATTGACGTAGAGAGTCCAGAGAATTGTACTGCAGTGTCTTTTTTCCAAATTGAGCGAAAAACCTAGGACTAGTTCGCAAAAGTAGGTTTTCAACATCTTCTCAATCATTTAACAAACGATTTGATTGACAGCAGTGGCTCTAGAGGCAAAGTTGTCCAGAATGAGGAGTTCTATCATATGACATGAATATTGCTTGTACTGTATGTGTGAAAAACCGTGCAACGTACAATCATTTACACCCTTGGAAAATGCATTATCGCCTCCCAGTAGCCAATTTCCTTCAAATTTCTCACACAGGCACACCGAGTTTCGTTCCGATCAGCCTCCTTTAACCTTGTCTAATGGGTACTCAAACTTCATTGGCCAGTAGTGGCCATGTTTTTTTAGATTTTTTTTTTTTGTGTGTGTGTGTCCTTACAGACACTTGTGGCACTTTGGACCAAGACCGTGCACTGTGGTTTTCATGTTGATAGGACAAGCGGTTACGTAGGTTTACCCATTTTGATGTTTTTATTGCGCCACCAAGTGGTCAAGTGCTGCATTTTTTGTCCTATGACCTCAGATTGAGCTCTGACATAAGTGTTCTGAGTTTGGTGAAGATATCTCATTCCGTTCAGGAGTTACAGGCATTTTACTAAAACTGGCTCTGCCCCTTTCAAACGTTTGCCGTTGTGTTACGACAGTGAGACGAAATCTCAGCTTTTTTGATAATTAATTATATTCACTTTCCAGAGAATCTTCCTGTACTGGTTTGGTTCCAATCAGGCAAAAAACCTAGGACTAGTTTGCAAAAGTAGGTTTATCAAAAAATCCTAAATACCTGAAAATTTAGGAGGATTCCAATGACAAAAGACACTTGAACCTGTGACTGACGTTTTAGGAGTTATGAGCGATTTTGTACTTTTGATCGCTGTAGAGCCCCCGTTAGGCCGACTGGGGTGAGCCTTGGTGACATTGTAGACGGTGTGAGTACTTACGCTTTAGTCTGCACGATCAGTCTTAAGTGGACATTGCTGATCCTTGGCTGTTTATAACAATTACAATAGGTTTAAAGCATTAATTAAAGCATTTTTAACTTCAAACAGTTGCTTCTTGAGTCCACAATCCGTAATGTTGGCTACTCCACTGAAAAGTCATCTCATCTGAATCAGGAGAGAAATATGCACATTCCAAGCACAAGCCAAAACAGTCCAAAACTGTTGGATTTTGATGTCAGAGGACAGCAGGGGATGAACCTTTTTCATGCGGGAAGCATTATGGACTCGCATTTGATGTTTTGAAGTTGAAAACATCTCAATTATGCCTTTGTTTCTTACAAACACATCTTTTCGCTTAATAAGGTGTTAACTGATGGACTGAAGTGGTGTAGATTACTGTGATGTTTTTGTCAGCTGTTTAAACTCTTATTCTGACGGCACCCATTCACTGCAGAGTATCCACTGGTGAGCAAGTGATATAATGATACATTTCTCCAAATCTGTTCTGATGAAGAAGCAAACTCATCGTCATCGTCTGAGGATGAGTAAATAATCATAGAAATGTTATTTTTAGGTGAACTGTTGTTTATTTATATCGAACTAATGTTTTTAAGTAGTTTCCGCGACCTGAGACAGGAACACAGGAGTGAGGAAATGAATAAATATCTGAGGAAGGCTGAGGAGAAGTGTTAAGAGCTCAGAGGGAGGGATCAGATTCACACTGCTAACCTTTTCTTTACCCATAATTCCTCTTTCTAAAGAGAAATCCACAAGGAAAAAAAAGATTATGCCTGAAAACAAAAGATTTTTCTCATCTTTCAGTTTGTATTATAGTTAGTAAAATTAATTTAGATCACCATTGGACATGAGAAAGAAAGAGGGAAAGCCAGACGTGATATGGATGACAGATGTTTTCAATGAGGCGGCGACGGGAGGGATGTGTTGAATTGTAATCTTTAAAATGAGAGCAACCCAGTGGTTTAACTGCTATAATCTCTCTGTGCGTGCCGTGTGTGTGCTTGTGAAGTGTTTTTTGTCCATCTTGTCACTCTCCCCCACAATACACCAGATTAACTCTGCCAGGCCAAAAATTCAGAGTCCTTCGATTTCCCCAAATATTAATGTCTTTAACATTTATAGAATTATAAGAATTTTTCAGTTTCACAGTAAGAAAATCATATGGGTTGGAATGATATGAGAGTGAGTAAATCAATTTTTATTTTTACAAACTTTCCAAGAGATCATCTGTCTCTTTATTTCTTTATTCACAGCGTTACATGAATAGCAAGGGATCTGCTCCTGGATTATTTCTTGTTCTTACATCATTTGAGCCTAGACTGAGTCTACAGTCAGGATATTAAAATGTCATGCACAAATAGATTTGGATAAAGAAGCTGGGGCGAGGTGAAAGTGGTCGCTGCTCACATTTAGGAGATGGATGAGGCTTATGTCCATATAGGACAGAAAACTGGAGGTCAAGGGAGTTTAGACTGTACAGGACTATCTGTTCCCTTGTCGTCTTTAGTGTAGATACTGTGCCACAACTGCTGTTACACATGAAGGACAGTTGGTAAAGTGGTTCAGGCCAGGTGTAAGATACTGATGAAGGTTGAGACGGCATGAATGGCAGCAGGGGATTTGAAGGTGACCCAGCAGAGCTCCACTCACAGCAGCTGAGCAGGTGTGCTTTTAGTGCAGTCTCCTGCTCTCTTTATTGACTCACTCTTATTTTCATCTGGGCTTTTGTCTGGTGATTTATCCTGAACTCAGATAATTTTAGCATGGAATCTGTCTATATTAGTGAGAACATAATTTAGATGCACAAAATAGTTTTTATAAAGAGGTGATATTTACTCTCTCACAAACTTGCTGATGTCAGTAAATTTGCATGTGAAAAAAAAAAAATAATTTAGATGATTTATGACCATTTTTAAATATTGTTGGCCTCAACATTTCTTTTGGTCAGATTTAGCTAACATGTGCGTGCAAGTTTATGCTCAAAGTATAATTAACATGAAGGCACAGTTTGTACCTAAATGAAGAATACCAAAATTTTATTAGCTGGTATTATCGAATCCCTTTCCACCAATGAATAAAAAATATAAATGGTAATTGCGACTTTTTTTTTTTTATCTCGCAATTGTGACTTTTCTCCCCCTGCAATTATGAGTTTACATCTTACAATTCTGACTTTTTTCTCAGAAATGCGAGATATTATAAGAAATGCGAGATTATAAGAAGATACAGTGCCTTGCGAAAGTATTCATACCCCTTAATTTTTTCCCACGTTTTCTTACATTGCAGCCTTACGTTAAACTGCTTTAAAAAAAAAAAAATTTCGCACATCAATTTACACTCCCTAAGGACAAAGCAAAAAATAGATTTGTGACAGCTTTGCAAATTGATTAAAAATTAAATACTGGAATAAGTACATTGCATAAGTATTCATACCCTTAACTCAATACTTGAAGCACCTTTACAGCCTCAAGTTTTGGTATGATGTGACAAGCTTTGGACATCAACATTTGGCAATTATCTGCCATTCTTCGCCTCACCTCTTCACCTCTCAAGCTCTGTCAGCTTGGATGGGGGCTGGCAGAAATATTTGATTGCGTTCAATCCAAGGCTGTGGTTGGGTCACTCAAGGACATTCACAGAGTTGTCTATAAGCCACTCTTCGTTTGTGCTCAGGGTCATGTTGAAAGGTGAACCTTCTGCCCAGTCTGAGGTTCTGGATGCTCTGGATTGGGTTTTCATTGAGGCTCTTTCAATATTTTGGTGCACTGGGCTTTTCTTCTACTCTGATGAGTCCCTCAGTCCCTGCTGCTGAAAAGCAGCCCCACAGCTTGAGGCTGCTACCAGCACACTTTTGGGATGGTACTGTGCAGGTGATGAGCAGTTTCCTTCAAACATGATGCTTGGAATTGAGGTTCATCAGACCAGAGATTCTATCTTGTTTCTCACAGTCTGAGGGTCCTTTAGGTGCTTCTTTGCAAATTCCAAGTGGGTTTTCATGTGTCTTCACTGAGGAGAGGATTGAGTTTGGCCACACCACCATAAAGACCGGATTGGTGGAGTGTTTCAGTGATGTTTGTCTTTCTGTAAGTTTCTTCCATCTGCATATATGATCATGGAGCTCAGCTACAGTGACCATCAGCCACTTGGTCACCAGTCAAACCAAGGCCCTTCTCCATCAATTGCTCAGTTTGGCCAGGAGGCCAGCTCTAGGAAGAGTCCTAGATGTTCCAAGCATCTCACATTATGGATAATGGAGGCTACATGCTTCTGTGAACCTTCAATGCAGCAGAATTTTTT
The DNA here is from genome assembly GCA_019740295.1 of Labeo calbasu. Classification (NCBI taxonomy): domain Eukaryota; kingdom Metazoa; phylum Chordata; class Actinopteri; order Cypriniformes; family Cyprinidae; genus Labeo; species Labeo calbasu. The sequence goes on from JAHKKF010534621.1 coordinate 6,711, forward strand.
TCTGAACTCTTCCCCAAGGCTGTTTCTGAGCTCTACATGCAGTTCTTTTGACCTCAGGGCTTGGTTTTTGCTCTGATATGCATTTTCAGCTGACCTTTTCTGAGGAGTGTGTGCCTTTCCAAATCATACTCATATTCAAATGAATTTTCCACAGTTTAGCTCCACTTGAAGTGTAGTAATATCTACAAGTGATTTGAGTGCTCCTGAGCTAAATATCAAGTGTTCCAGAAAAGGGTATGAATACTTATGCAATGGAATAACTTCAGTTCATTTCTAATTTGTTACAAACCTGTTTGTGCTTTGGCACTATGGTGTATGGACTGTAGATTAATGTGGCAAAAAAGCTATTTAAAGCGGTTTAACATAAGGCTGCAACATAACAAAACGTGAAAAAAAAAAATGACTCGCAAGGCACTGTAGTTAAATAGTCTTTTTAGACAGAATTGGACTTTCTAACGCACGCTTCAGAGAAAAGAAGTCAGAATTGCAAGAAAAAAGTAAGAATTACGAGATTGGAACTTTTTTTTTTTAAATTGTGACATAAAAAGTTTCAGATACCTTTTTAAAAATTATTTATTCAGTGGTGGAAATGTGCTTCAATATGGTTTAGTACCATTCTAGTGAAATTTAACAAAACAAGTTTTGATACCAACTGTAGAGGAAAATGCTACTGAACACCCTTTTAACTGTTTAATTACATGTGAAGTCTGTTTATACAGTATTCATTTTTAATTATGTAGAAAAAATAAATATTTAAATTAGGGATTGTAGACATTACTATCATATACTTTTTTTTTAAATATTATTTTCATGTACGGTAAATTATAATTGTTCAGACTACGATTAATCAAAGTATTTATTCTAAAAAGAGGTTTCACATAGTCTGTATGATTCAAAACCCTTTTACTTCATAGAAATTAAATTAGAATATCTTAAAGACATTTTACCTTTATGCAAGCGGTCACAAGAAAACCCCAGGGTAATCATCTGCTGGTTTCTTGTCTGGTTCATTATCAGGAAATTATGCCTTTAATGTTAATGCTATGCACATTTTTAATCATTAGATTTGAAAAGGTTATTGCTGAACTTTCAGGAAATTATATTTTAGGGCTGTAACTATCATAGACATTAGGGGGCCAGCTTAGGCCTCTACGTGTTTGTCAAAGGTATTCATAATTTTATACAAATACAAACACTTTTTTTTTTTGTGTGTCAGCCCAGCCACTTTTAAAACAGGCTGTGGGTTAAATGTTGTCCAAATTCATATATAGAGAGAGAGAGAGAGAGAGAGAGAGAGAGAGAGAGAGAGATCAGTAGGCCTCCATTTTATGAGCTAATGTCAAAATATCTATATTAGGAAAAATTATACATGAATGATTGATTATAGAGCAGCACCTTTCACATGAGAGCTTCAGGTAAACTTTTTGCAGAGGTCAAACAATGTCAAAAGTAAAACTGAAAACCTGTGTAACAAAGGGAAGTGAAATTTGTTACCTCAACTGCTGTCTTGACCTCAGGACAGCTGCCCACGTGATCCAGACCAAAAATACTTCTAAAGAGATTTAGGCCAAAATATCTTTTAAGATAATGAATGTGTCCGACCGACTGCTACAGAAATAAACAGGATAAAGTCCTATAGAGGACATTACCTACTTTAGGCACTTTAGTACATTTTCATATATTGTCTTAATAAAAGCGTTGATCGCAAAATTCTTCCAATTTCAATTTTTTTTATTTGATTCTGTTAATATTCTTGACAAATGCAAAATGTGATTACATTAGCCATATAATTAAATTAAGATACATTGCTGACACTTTATTTCATAGTGGCCTTATTGCATGTTATACTATAGTAATAACAATGAATTATGCATAATTACATGCGACTAATCTTCAGAATCCTTGCCATAACCATATAGTGCGTGCATGTTGCTACTCAGTACTTATTTGTATGATTATCCCAGATCATCCGAGATGTAGATGAAGGAAGTGGTATTATGAAATTATGAACCAAAGTTTGGCCAGAAGCAACGGTTACAGTATTCACTCATATTTTAGCCAGCAACGTTACGAAGTTAAATTGCCCTAGTGATTGATTAGTTTTTTACAAACACACAGCTTTTTTACTTCACAAGACATTAATCGAAGGACTGGAGTGGTGTGAATTACTGGATTATTGTGATGTTTTTTGGGCTGTCATTCTGACGGCACCCATTCACTGCAGAGAATCCACTGGTGTCTTTTTCCCCCCTGCAATTATGAGTTCACATCTTACAATTCTGACTTTTTTTCTCAGAAATGCAAGATATTGTAGCAGTTATAAGAAGATACAGTGCCTTGCGAAAGTATTCATACCCCTTCATTTTTTCCCATGTTTTGTTACATTGCAGCCTTATGTTTAACTTCTTTAAATTACTTTTTTCCCACATCAATTTACACTCCATAAGGACAAAGCAAAAACAGATTTGTGACAACTTTGCAAATTGATTACAAATTAAATACTGAAATAAGCACATTGCAAAAGTATTCATACCCTTAACTCAGTACTTCAGCGAAACACCTTTACAGCCTCAAGTCTTTTTGGGTATGATGGGACAAGCTTTGCACATCTGCATTTGGCAGTTATCTGCCATTCTTCACCTCACCTCTTCACCTCTCAAGCTCTGTCAGCTTGGATGGGGGCTGGCAGACATTTTTTAGGTTGCCCTAGTGATTGATTTGTTTCTTACAAACACACAGCTTTTCTACTTAACAAGACATTAATCAAAGGACTGGAGTGGTGTGAATTACTGGATTATTGTAATGTTTTTGGGCTCTCATTCTGGCGGCACCCATTTACTGCAGAGGATCTATTGGTGAGCAAGTGATGTAATGCTACATTTCTCCACATATGTTCACCAATTCATTTACATCTTGTAAATTTTCAGCTAAATTTTCATTTTTGGTGAACTATTCTGCTTAAGAGTTGTAATTGCTTTTAAATTCAAATCAAAAAGCTGCATTTTTAGGCCTAATTTGGTCAAAAACTAACAGTGCATAAGTGTTTTTTTTAGTTGAGTTTGGTTTGGTCGTACTTAGCTTCAACCCTTAAAAAATACTGATTTGATTTTTCTGAACTTACAATATTATGCACTCTTCAAAATGTAATTGTTTGGAGCTTTTTATCTGAAGCATAGATCACATGTAAATTGGAAAAAAATTTAGTGTGACTCACGCTTGCTTTTTATGCTTGGGAACATTAGTATTTTTCTCTTTGAAACTTTATTCTGATGTAAAGAGCTGAAACACAAAAGGGTTTTTCTTGTGTTTTTATCTCACAAGATCTGCACCCAGAATTCACACATAAACACACTGTACTAAATATAGCTCTGTTACCAAACGCACACTCACGTAATTATATCACACTTCATGCAAATAATTGTGACATTAAAAATTACCTTTACGCCTCATAAAGGTCTCTTCCCCCAATGTCTTCACTTCCCACCTACACGTTTCTCCATTTACTTTCTCTGCAGGGCAGACAGCTCATCCAAAGAACGAGATTCACTCCTGTGTGTGTGTGTGTGTAAGTGAAAGCTGCTGCACGTAAGGGGTCGGATGATTCATTTGAGAGACATTTAAACTAATGTTAGAGCCATGGGTCTCTCCGCGCACACAGTTTCTGACTGCTAATACAGGAAACACAGATCTTAGATTAGTTTAGTCGCTGGTTAATTCCCATTTCTCATCAGCCTCATGATCAAAACTCTAACCTTTTAGCTAAAGGCTCCAATCGTAAACCACTAGGCGATGAACGCTCTAGTGTGGGGGGCACTTGATGAAAATGAGCTCTGATTGCAGAGCAGAGACAATTATATGATATCTAGGACAAGCTTTATTGACTGTCAGATTACTCACTCTACCTACAACTGCTCTGCAGAGAATGTGTGTGTGTCTGAGTGTGTGTGTGTGTGTGTGTGTGTGCTTGTACATTTACAGTAAGCTGGTTTAGCACCCTGACTGACAGTACGCATAAGGTGTGTTGAATTTGTATGGATGAAATGTGATGTAAACAATACACAAACTGCACTGTGTCCAACAAGTAAAAAAATATTACACGTTTTGTGCAATTACAAGTATTAAACTTTATGTAGCAAGATTACTTATAAGACAATAATAATACTTTATGAAAGTCAAAAATATTTTAAGTCTTAAAAGCGTTTTTATTCATAGAATGGATACTATTGTCTATATGTTTATGTCACTGTAAAACCATGCAATGCATTTGGCTGAAAACCGCTTGAGGTGAGACTGCTCTCGGTGGGTTCATGAATGCTGAATAGCCGCTAACACCCTGGAGCTCATCTCAGAAAATGTTGAAGCAAACTTCCAAATAGAAGTTATCTATATTAACAAACTGTGTTTTTGAAGTCTAAACAAGTTCATTCTCAAAAAAAAAAACTCTTAAACTACATTCTGTGACACAAAAACAGCATTATTCATGAAATTATAGTGGATTTGGGTGTCCGCCATGACACTCGCTGTAAAACATACCACAAGCGGAGTGATAAAAATGGTAAAACGGTTGGAGTGCTGTTATCACTAGAATATTGCACACCTCTCAGCCAATCAGATTTGAGAACCAGAAGGAACCGGTGTGTGTCTGTGTGTGTGTATATATGTATATGCAAAAGCCTCTAAATCCATCTGATGTAGTTCTTTAAAATTAGCATTTCTTTCTGGCAACTTTGTATAGGTTTCTATTTAAGTACTGGTACTTCTAATTGTGCTGAGGCTGGAATTTAGCGAGTTTGAAGTAAAAGTATTTGATGGATGTATACAATGTGTCAGGAGCATTCACTCAGTATCATTATCTTATTTTTGGCTTTTAGCTGGCGTGTGTGTGTATATATATATACACTACCGTTCAAAAGTTTGGGGTCAGTACATTTTTATTGTTTCTTTTTCTTTTTTTTTTTTTTTTTTTTTTTAAGAAATTAATACTTTTATTCACCAAGGATGTATTAAGTTAATAATTAAAAGTTTATTAAAAGTTAATAATAAATAATTTACATAGTTATAAAATATTTATATTTTGAATAAACACTGTACTTTTTAAACTTGTTATTCATGAAAGAATCCTGAGAAAAAAATAAATCACAGGTTCCAAAAAATATTTGGCAGCACAACTGTTGATATTATCCAACATTGATCATTCTAATAATAAATC
>JAHKKF010534623.1:16083-33326 GCA_019740295.1 Labeo calbasu
CAGCTGGGTTACTTACCCATCTGTTAAGTTTAGCAAACACAAATATCTAAGTTGTTACTTAGTACAACTTAACATTTCAAGTTAACTAAACTTATTTTTTTAAGGCAGCAGGGTAACAAATTATTGACTCAACAAATTGTGTTTTTTATTTTGTACAGTGTGGCGGGTTCACTTTAAATGTATGTTAAAATGCTATGCTGTTAACTGGTAGGTTACTAGACTAGATAGCCTTTTTGTTGTAGATAGCTGTGAAAACAGTGATCCTCAACTTTCTTCATAGACCAGAATTGAGAAACACTAATCTAACACTCTTACGCAGGTGTTAGTGACTCCAAAAGTACATTTTATTTAGTTCTGCTTTTTATTTATTACATAAAAATCGAATGCCACTTACAAATACACAATTTTGTCCTTTACTTTTCTGAAATTATGCCTTTTCTTCACCTGCTAGAATTGTTGGTTTGTTATTCCTGTGAAGCATTTGACGATTGAAACTGTATATAAAATAAAGCCCACTGCGTTAATGTTTAAGGCTTAATTACAGCTCAAGTCATAAATTCTATTAGAAACCAGTTCATCATGTTTATATTAATTTATTGGTTGAATACTTGACACTTGACTAAGGTAAAGTAAAAATACATATTTTTTCATATAAAGCATTTATAACATCTTCTACAAATAATTTAACAAAGATCACTGAAATATGACGAGAGTCAGCAGATGTAAGTAAGTGCTCTGAACCAGTAGGAAGCTCCCAGTGCTCCCTGAGAGCACATATTATATGATAATTTTAAGGCTTTAAAGTATAGAACAAAGAGGATTTTTGACTTGTCCGGAAAGTAGGCTAACTATTAAGCAAACTGAACTGCAAACTCAAAGTATAAGAGGCACTTTAAGGTCTAAACTAACCTCCCTAACCATTCACACGGGAAACTGCATTGAAAAGTCACTTCATCTTCTGTCGCTAACAGTTATTTCTGGGCAGAAGATGCCACGGAGGGGAGCTGAACCTGGTCGCTTGCCCAGAAGTTCACTTCTGACCTAATGGTATTTGGCTCAGACTGGTACATCTGCAGTATCAGAGTCTCATGGCCTCAACATATGCTGGCTTACTGTATATGTATATATATATATATATATATATATGGACTCATTTGAGTTTTTTTGAATTTATGTGCATCTTGGCATTTCCATCCAAAATGCACATTTAAAAAGGTGGATGGAAACATAGCTACTGTAACATCTGTAAGAAAATATGCAGTCCCTTTGTTAATAGTACATTTTTGTTGAAATCAAGGTGATTGCTGTGTGCATCACATTTTATACTGTTTTACGTGATTTGAGTGAAACAGCATATTCAGTGAGAAAAATGTAGGACAAGGCTTAATTGTATTTGTCAATAATTGATTGGATTGTGAAAAATGGCATGCCAGAATGAGGGAAGCTGGTTTGAGAGGGAGGATTAAAATGAGGGATTCCGAATCAGAGCATTGTTCAAACAGGGGGTCAAAGTTTATCTGATTGGCAGTTAATCCCTGCTTGTAGATAACGTAATTACATCACATGCCAGCAAATAAGGCTTTTTCGGTCACACTTTATTTTAAGGTCCAGTTTAGCTATTAACAAACTACTAACTACAACTTTTGCCTCAATAAACTCCTAATTTACTGCTTATTAATAGTTAGTAAAGATTTGGCTCGTCTAATTCATGAGCCTCTCTTCTGATTGGCCTGTTGATTTTTGAGTGATGCACGGCCACAGGTAACTAGGGTCATGTATGCTGTAGCCTGCTGTGGCTTGGTGATACTCAACAGGATATTTCAGAATGATAATTATTTATTTAATTTTTTTTCAAACACCGAATGCAGTAAGCTACGTAACTATTGCTTTAGCTAAGTCCCTTTCACCCTGCACGTTGATTCCGGGAAATTGCCGGAAAGTTGCCAGAGTGCTTTCTGTGTGAATGCAAACAGGTCCCGGGATTGATTCCAGGAACGATCCCGGATTGGGAACCTAGTAACATTGCTGGGGTCAGTCCCGGAATGAGTGCTGTGTGAACAAAAGCCAGAACCAATGCCATAAAGGCTGTGTTATAGTGATGATGCACGTTATTGTACGACTCTTCACGACGAAAAAATATGTGAATTATGAGATTAGGGAGTTCCTCACCACGCTAAAGCGCAGATCGTTCGCCAGTTTAGTTTCAGTTTAGTGCAACGTACGTGTCGCATTACACGTCACATGTCTTTACGGGATCTTTACGGGTTGTGTGTAAAGCACACACAGATTCCGGAAAATGAATGAATGAACCAAATTAAACAATTCCGGAACAAATCATGGGACACATTATCCGTGTATTTTCCGGAATTGCTGTGTGAAAGAGGCTAAAGCTGACGTGCCACTGGTTTCTTATATTAATGTTGTTTGGAAGCCTGTACAATGATGTCTTTTCCCAACATCCATCGACTGAACAGTGTTTTCTCGACTTGTTTCCGTGTTGTTGTGGCATGGACGCGATGTTGTCTGTGGGTTTGGCAAAAGGAGGGTGGGATGGCGGTTGGTGCTTGGGGTGGTGACTAAAGGCGGTGACTGAGTAGTTTGGACGTCACATTTTTACGGAAGTCACAGCGGCTTGTGAAAAGGCACAGCTACTTTATGCAGGCTGTGTGTATTTTACTGTGGATTGACCGTTTTGAAACTTATATGGTAGTTACATAGCCCCTAGACCTTAGTTATCATGAAAAAAGAAAGGAAATTTCAGTTTTGACAATATGGAACATTTAATAACAGGCATGCTAATAAGCAACTACTTAATAGTGAGAATTGGTGTTACCGCTTTTTCTTCATTTATGGCCTTTCAAAAGTAACACTGTACAGTAGATGTTTCACCAGTGGGCTTTATTTATTATTATTATTATTATTATTTATAATAATATTATTATTATTTTGTTTGTTTTCTGTAAGTCACGTGAAATTCATGTCTTCGGTGACTGACTCTAATAATGTTTCCATGAATCAAGGTTATCAGCATCCTGGTTGCGTACTTTGAGTTGAATGGGAGCTTTCTGAAAGTACTGAAAGTACTTGTATCCGAAAGGAAAATCGTTATGACGAAGGTCATAAAGAAAAACATTTTTTAGAGTAACATGTACAGAGGGTAAATAGGGTCAATTTTACAATCCTGCCATTAACTTCAACGTAGAAACTTCAGTTCTATACTGCATTTGAGCAAATGTGTCTCACCCGACATGATTGATTCACCCAATTTTCCCCTTTCCGCGTTGGCATTCAGGTTACCATGTTCCCATTATGCATATCATTCACAAATAGCCTCAGGCAGTCGCCTGTGCAGGGTTACAACGCCAGGAAGAACTGTACAAAAGATATTCACGAGATACTTCAGATTTAATTGTATCTCTTTTCAGTGGAGCAATGTCATGAAGGGCAGGAAGATTCGGATAGATCCCAAACAAGACACTCAATCAGACCTTGGAAAAAGGTGGATAAAAGCTCGCTGATGTGTCAAGATCTAGACGGCATCCACTCCAATTCACACCACTAAGGGAAAAATGAATACTCTCAGTATGGTTTCAAATTATTTCCCGCTTGACGGCACCTTAAAGCGACTCCGGGTAATAACGCAGAGGTTTAGCTCTTTGACTGTTGGCCCAAGTAATTTGGTTTGCATAAAATATTAAAAGCACATTTGCAAGAAGCGATGTGAATGTGTCTCCCTTGTTTTGCATTTAAAGTGAAACTCTTCAACCTCAACAGATGCAGACCTAATTGAAGCCCTTTGTTTATGGAGGCCTCCAAGTCTAATCAGTTTTAATTATTCTTAACTGGTCATACTGGGAGATGTCAGCATGGGGTACGTTACAGCGCAGTAGCAGTCATCTGTTCCATGGTAAACAGTTCAGCTTTACACCATAGCCCTGTTTTAAAGGAAAGCACAAAAAGCTTTGCATGAACACCTGGAATGGGAGCAAATTTTGGATCCCAGATAAATCTGAGATTAGGTGTAGATTTAGGGGAGCGAGCTGACGAGGAGTGTCTGGAGGGCGAGGAGATAAGAGAGCTTAGAGACACTTTCAACGAGAGACTAAAGAGATCGCTATCGTAGGAAAGAATGTATCACTACTGGATTGTAAACCCTAGCTGTAGGCCTACTGTTTTTCTTCAGCAGTATAGGCTTTATTTTGATGGCACAGTTTGAGGTGAGACAGGAAACAATTGGAAAGGAGAATGGGATTGGGAAAGGTCCACAAATCAGGACACAAACTCTGTGTCTTTGTGGCATATATAGCTCCCAATTTAATCTAACTTTTTGATTACAACCAGTTGCTCAATACGACACAAACAACCTGGTCTTGTGACAAAAACGTACTGTACCTGTGGGCAGGGGCGGACTGGGAGAAAATTTCAGGCCGGAAAATCTCACAGTCACCCAGGCCATCCCATACACCCACAACAAATTTTGAAACCATGGACAACAATATTTTTTGTATGGCCATCCAATTTCCTTTTTAGTCTCTTTTAATCTCTCTTTCTCTCGTGTGTTTACTTTTTCACAATTTTTCTACAGTATCTGTCACTTTTTTCATCAACACATCTCCACCTTGTTGCAAGACAACCTTGTAATTTGTTTGCACATAGGCCTACATGTATATTAGAACATTTTCAGTATTACATTAGGACCATGTGTTATTGTTTTAGCTGCCTAAATGTCAAAATTAGTACAATAAAATCTACATCTTGAATATATCTTTATGGAATAATCAACTGAACATGTTTTTACATTATTGTGGGTCATGTTTTATCCTAAGGATAATTAACCATGGTATTACTGGCCCTATGGTAAACATATAGTAACCATGTGTTTTTTTTTGGCCATTTGTATAACTAGAGTTTGACTACAAATAATTAATTTTCATAAGGGTTGTGTTGTTGTCTGCCTTAGATCCCTCTAAACCTGTTTTAAATCTTTACATTTTTAAATTGATAGGAATATTTGTCAGCCAAATTCCTATGTTTTTTACCTGCCCTACTGCTAACATTTGCTAGCAGTTTAATGCTTAACTAAGTAAAACGACAAAACTACAATAGTCTATTTACAGATGTAACTGACCTGCACTTGAAGTCCTGAACGGGACAGTTTTTTTTCTCTCTGCTCCACCTGGGCACTTCCACTCCACTCTTGAGTCCCACATCCTTTTGGCCGACAGGCAGAGCACACGCGAGGCTAAACGCGTTGCCAGTCAAGACTAACCGATTCATGATTTATTAGAGTTTTATTAATAACTGGTGAATTCCGAAATAATCACAATAAAAATATAATAAAAATAATAAAAAAAATTGGAGGGCAGTGGGCCAAATGGGCTGCCAGGCCACCGGGAATTTTCCCGGTGCTTCGATGGCCAATCTGCCACTGCCTGCGGGAACATTTCCGTAAGGTGCGAAATATGTACCAGTTAGTACATATAACTGCAGTTTCCAACAGAAATGTACACTAGAGGCAGAAAAACAGTGAGCACTTGTAATTGTTTTCGTACACAGTTATAATTACAGCTCCATGTTTCCCTTTCCAGCGATCTGACAAATAATGCTACCTATCAGATTATGCTACCAACAATGTACTTTTATTACTGTAAGTAAGGGTAGGTGTACAGGACAGGGTAGCACAAATTGTCAGAAAGCCAATTTTATTATATTATTATAAAGTGCGTTTGACGTGACTACTATGCAAACTTCATGATTACGGTTAAATAACCCTTTATACTATAGTAAGTTTTGTCTGTGTGTGAAGATGCTGCAGGTAGTGTAGCGCAAATCCGTGTTCTTAAATGAAGTAAACTTCAGCTGTTGCAGGGAGTAGAGAGCAGTGAACATTATGTCGGGACCGGAACACAGTTCATTTCTGGAGCTCTCTTCTAACAAGCTGGTTTTCTGAATCAGGTGCGTTAAACAAGAGAGACATGGAATAAGAACTGCTGGTCTACAATGACTAAAATTGGCGCTTCCTCAAATTTAAAAAAAAAAAAAAAGGCATTTGTCCCATATTCATCAGTGATTCTCAGCTCCCTCCAAACACGATTGCTCACTTCAACTCTTGGCGCAAGTGCGGTGTTTGGGTGGGGATACCGGTGCTGTCACATGCATGCGATGCCAGTGATGATAATGGTGTCTGTGGACCCTCCGGCTGTGAAAGGGCTCCTCCACTTTCTCTCGCTCTCTCTTGATTTCATGTGACAGAAAGGCGACCTTATCTGGACAGGCTGTGTTAAAGAGTCTCTCGCTTTGATGTGTTATTTTTGAACGGTCTAACAAGCGCGTGGCAGGTGCGGATCTGAAAGCTGGAGGGACAGTAATGAGAGGCTCTCTGGTGCAGAAGGAAGTCAAATAGCAGGCTGTGAGGTGGGGCAGGGCTGGATCTCTGTCAGCGAGATGTGAGGCAAGACAAAGACACTGATCTCGGGAAAGTGAATATTTATGCCTGCTGTTTCAGACTTCACATCAAGTCAAAGAGAAACACTCGCAACCCATTTTACTTCCATACTGTGACATATTTTAGCGAAACAGGATATTCAGTGAGGGAAAATGTAAAGCAGAACTTGAATTTATACATCCAGGAGTGACTGGATCAGTGTTAATTTATTATTTATTCACTAGGTTTCAATAATAGTAATAATAATAATAATAATAATAGGGTTTGCTTTTTTTATATATATTTTCAGTTTAAATTTTAGTTGAACTTGTAGTGATTTTGTTATATGCTTGTTTAATTCAGTAATTTATTATTATTATTATTAATAAATAATATTTTTTATTTATTTCCAGTTAGTACTTTAAGTGCTTCAACTTAAACTAAATTAGACATTTTGTAAGTTTGTATTTTATTTTATTTTATTAAAAAAAAAAAAAAATGTTTTAGTTTTAGATAACAATAACCTTAGCATCATGAAAAGTGGGTTTGGCATAGCAGAATGAAGAAGTAAATCCATTTTTATTAACAATTAGAGTTTGAACTATACTATTATAGTTATTGGTAACATTTATTGGTAACATTTCTACATTATTAGTTTTCGCCTCTAGAGGGCGCATATTCAAAACAAACAAAGAACCAAAGGCGTAGTTTGATGATGCAGTGATTGAGTGTGGAATCATGGGAGTTTTTGTCTTCATCCCCACAGCCGATGCAATCCGTCAGTACTTTGGCAGAAATCATGTCAATAGATGAGCTGATGCATTAAAGACTTAAGACTTATCTGTGCATACTTCACCTGTCTTATAAAACGCAAAGCATATTAAAGTGTCTTTGGGGTTTCCATGGTTTCTACAAAATAAAACGGAAAATCAAGGGTGTATGACGTCAGTGGCAGGCAACGCAATGACATCCATTACACTAGTTAAAATAGATTATTTCTCAGGATTTAAACATTCTTGGAAACATTTGGGATAATGTAAGTACACAAGCCAGCAAAATATATAACACTGTTCTATTTCAATAAAAACAAATAATAATAATAAATTGTACATATTGTGCCATAATGTTAATTTATGTATACTAATACTTTTTAACATTTAAAGTTGTATAAATAATGTATTATGAACAAACATGAATTAACAATAAACAATAATGTATATATGAATGCAGTAAACAGTTCATTGTTACTTCTTCACATACCTAATGCATTTACTAAAGTTACAGTGGTAGTTATGCATGAGCCTGTAAAATATGTTAATGCTGTTGAAATGTTGTAACATCTCAGCATTGAACAAAAGCTTTCTTTTCTTCTTTTGGAGAAAGATTTGAAGATATTTTTGGAATTAATGATGACAGCTTTCACCATGATGGCGTGAAGGCTTTTGTAATCTCTTGATAATTCTGTAGGTCTCATGAGGAATTGACTGATTGAAGGAGCCATTTCTTCAAAGCTCTCAACAGAAGCTCACGACAGCACGCAATTGGCTAATAGCTCTATTTGTAGGTAAACAGCAGTTTTGTCAAAGCCAGTATAAGAATACGAAAGTACATAAATTTTCCCCTGAGATATAGAACAATGAAAACAGATTTTCTCAGGCTGTGTGTGTTGCACATACATTTGTGTCCCAGAAAACGGGCCTTACATTGGGATTCAAGTTATTCCTGTCACATGCATTTGATAAAATAACTGGAACATTTGTATTGCTTGGAACAAATAGACAAAAAATGTCAAAGTGTTTGATATCTCATTTTACTGAATTAAAATGGCTACATTTAAATTTTCTCAAAATTAAGTTTATAAAACACCCGCAGATGGTTTCTAGCTGGTCCAAACTAGTAATTATCTGGTCCAGGCTGTCTTGGATTAACAACTAAACCATCTTGGTCCAGCAGCAATCAGCTAACATGCTCCACAAATAAGCTTGGCCACCTTATGATCTGTTTTCTGGACGTTCAAGCAGAAATTCATGTTTGATCTTTCAGAAGGTTCTTGAAGAGTTTTTAGCATTTTTTAGAACTTTGTTTCAGAACTGTTGCGATACAATATTCAGTTGATTACTAACTGGATTAAGAGCCAGCAAGTCTTGCCTTGTTCAACCTCATGAAGGTTAGACGCTGGTCTAAGCTGGTCTTGCTGAAAGATAAAGTTTAAGTGTAATTTTTTTATCCATCTTATAACACTTCCCTGTAGTCGGCACCAGCCAACCGTTCTTCGGTTTTAACAAGATGAGCAGTCTCAGCTGAAGCACAAAATGCCCTACAAAAAATGTTCAGTCCAGATATGTAATAGATCAAGCCTGTCTGGGAAGTAATTTTGCTTATCTAGTCTGTTTGGGGGTTTTCATGGCTGTTCGATCATTCCAGTGAGCTCTGAGTTCCATTAGCTGAAACAGAGCAATTCCAGCTTTATGGACGTGACATTTGCAGTGAAAATGTGAAATGTTACTTCTCTGAGAAAGTACTAATTACCAGTATATCGAACCACTTGTGTGTAGAATTCTAAACCCCTGCAGACAAAGTCCAGCCATCAGGAAAATATCAATGTAGATTTTTTTCCCCCTTGATTCTAAATAGGGAAATGCGCTACAGGCGTGACAAAATGGACACAGCTTTTTTGGAGACTGTGCACTTTGCAGGAACTCTACAAATTACACATTGTAAAAGTAGAAATAATATCAGAATGCAGAACAGTTAGCGTTTCATACATTTAATTCAGCTCACTGACATTTTCACATGAATCAGGATAAAACTTACAGGTGTGACAGTTCAGAATGCACTCCAACCTGAAATGTAAAACTAGCCTGCACAATGAATCAAATGAAAATTTAAATTGCATGACTATCACCTTGCATGACTACTACAGCACGAAAGGACGTGGGAAGAAAAAAGATTAAAAAAAAAAAAGTTTTGTCATAGAGCGACTGTTGATTTAGCTGAATTGAATTTGTAAGTTAAGCATCATAGTTAACATGGAAACATAAAAGATATTTTAAAGAATGTAGATAACCAAATAGTTTTGATTTACATTGTACAGACAAAATATACAATGCAAACCAAAACTACTAGTTATCATCATTCTTCAAAATATCTTCTTTTGAGTTCCACTAGGGATGTAGCAATGCAAATCGATGAAAGTATTTGAAGTTGGTTAAGATGTTAAAAGAATTACGATACAGTTAAAGGGTTACTCCGCCCCAAAATTAAAATTTTGTCATTAATCACTTTCCCATGTCCTTCCAAACCCGTAAAAGCTTTGTTCGTCCCATTGACTGCCAGGTAAATACCTCTGTCAAGACCCAAAAAAATAAGAAAGGCATGGTCAAAATAGTCCATCTGCCATCAGTGGTTCAATCTGAATTTTATGAAGCGACGAGAATACTTTTTGTATGCAAAGAAAATTAAAATAACGACTTTATTAAACAATTCGTCTCATCTTCATCACCGTAGCGCCTTTTTGGATAGTATCCAGTGTACGCAAAGAGCGTACGCTGTTCTCTATCTCTAGCAGCTGCGTCACGCGGATACGTTTTCTCCGTTTATTTACGCTTTAATTCGAACGACAACAGCGTATCCGCGTGACACAGCTGACTGAGAATAGCGTACGGTGTTTGCGTACAGGGGATACTATCCAAAATGGCGTTAAGGTGAGGTGGAGGAGACGAATTGTTAAATAAAGTCGTTATTTTTGTTTTCTTTGCGTACACAAAGTATTCTCGTAGCTTCGTAAAATTATGGTTGAACTACTGATGGCAGATGGACTATTTTGACGACGTCTTTCATACTTTTCTGGGTCTTTTCAGTGGTATTTACCTGGCAGTCAATGGGACAGTTTCAAACCTCCCGGTTTTCATCCAAAATATCTTGAATTGTGTTCCGAAGACGAACGAAGCTTTTACGGGTTTGGAACGACGTGGGGGTAAGTGATTAATGAAATAATAATACTAATACTAATACTACTACTACTACTAATAATAATAATAATTTTGGGGTATAGTAACCCTTTAAGGGGGTTGTGTTTATGAATGTACCTTTGAAGGGAACTGTCTTCAGAAAAGTTTAGATGCGATTTTCATTTTTTCATGCCTGTGTCGTAGTGTGCTTTGTTTACAGTGGTAGCCATGGTAATGCTATTGCTTCGGTTCCATAAGCACCACTCTCATTCAGGCTGTCTGCTGTTGTTGTTGTTTTTTTTTGTTTGTATGATTTATTTACTTTAATTTGAAACTTTTTAAATTTATGTCTTGTTTATATCTAATTTCCGCAGAAGAAGAAGAAGAAAAAACATCTTATAGGTTTAGAACACGGGATGGTGTTTTACAGATTTAAGACAGGACATGATGGTGAATAGATGATGACAGAATTTTCATTTTGTGTGGACTTAGTTTAAGACTGTTAGTCTTTTTTTATAGAAAATGTATGGATTTTGCACATTACTGAAGTGCAGTGACTAAATATGACTCATAAAAATTGTAAACCCATCTCTGTTATGACAGAGAGTGTATGTTTCACATACATATTCTTGTCTTTCTGGAAAATGTTTATGATAACAAAGTGAAAATAAAGAGTCCTTTTATCTCTTTTGAAAAGCTGTTGACTAAAAATATTATTTTAGTGCTGGTGCACAGCTTATGTGCTGAATAAATGATACAGTTTCCCTAAAAAATCCATTATAGCTCTTTGATATAGTGAGATATAGACCTAAATGCATTTCAAAGAAGTTTGTATCTTTCCTTAAAAATGTTTTTTTTTTTTTTTTTTTTTTTTTTATATAAACTGCTCTTTCTTAATGGTACGGTTAACATTTCGGTAGAATTTGTCATTTTACCTGCAGTACAGGACAAAGCGGATCGATAAGGATCAGATCACTGGCAAAATTAGACATTTTTGTCTGATCTAGCATGCTTTTGATGTTCTGTGTTTAGTGTCATAAAATGTAGCCATAACCAGGCTTTTTGTTTGTGGATAACACTATTTAAGCCCAAAGCCCACTGCTTTTTCATTTTAGGTTACAGTTTTTGTAACACAGCTGCTTCACCTCTTTCTACTATAGTTCAATTGGGTTTTTTAGTCATACTTTTGGAATATGGACCAATTCTCACTATTAACTAAAGATTAACTACAAATTGTGTCTCAATAAACTTCTGATTTGCTGCTTATTAGTACTTAGTAAGGTAGTTTTTAAGTTTAGGTATGGGGTGAATTAAGAGATATAAAATGCAGTCATGCAGAATAAGGCATTAATATGTGTTTTATAAGTAATAAACTCATAAACAGCTAATATGCTAGTAATATGCATGCTAAAAAGCAACTAGTTAATAGTCAGAATTGGTCCTTAACACATACAAACAGAAAAAAATACTGTAGCAGGCAGACCAAGATCACGGTACAGAATGCGTGAAATATTGGAAATAATATCTAAATATTGAAACTGTGGTTTATGTGAATGTATCTGTCAGAGGAACTGACTGTTTTAAAAAAAAAAAGTTTACATGGCGTTTTCTTTTAATTTGCCCATGTATGATGTATTTAAAATAGCCTTAATAAGCACGGCGCTGCTTTGTTTACAGGGGTAACCATAGAAACGTAATATCACTCTTATTCCATAAGTGCCACCTGCTGGCAAAGACTGAGTTTGCGCTCTTTCAGTCTGTCTGCTGTTTTTCCCTAAAGCATCTTTTCATTTTTAATAAAATATTAATAATAATTAAACATTTTTTGAACAAACAAATAATGTTTGGACTTTAGTTAGGCTAGTAGATTTAGGTGTGGTATCGATATTGGAATCAAGAACTGTACAATTTTATTTGGTATGTAAAATGTTGGTGTCATACAAGCTTATTTATTCAAATAAAAGATAATGTGAGTCAAAAACAATGATAACAGCAACTATTTAATTTTTTTGTGGTTGGGCCAGTGAAAATTTTGACCGGGCAAGTAAAAATTTAAACCACTGGCCCACCGGGCCAGTAGAAAAAATCCTCAGCGTTGAGCCCTGTATACTGCTTATAAAGTGTTACTTAAGGAATTTTATTTGTCTTGCCACAGTCACCATTGGTTTGCTCACTGGAGTCTTCAAGTCATAATTAGACACGTTTTTCTGTAAAGCTCCTTTGAAACAACATGGAGAAGAGCTATACCAATAAAAATGACTGGACCCGATTGGCCTATATATGAATTTATAATAAGAAATTTATAATTTTTGACAATAATGTACTTGTATCCCGGTTTATTTGTGTAAAGATAATTTGCTAAATGGCATTGTTTTTGCTATTGCATTAGCAATTTGCAGGACAAAGTATTCACAAATCATTAATTTTCATTGAGAGTTGGCGATTTATGGCCACGAGTGACTGTGAATTTGGTGACAGAATGTGGGCGTGTCTAGTGACTCACATGTAAGAGCATCACTCTACGCAAATGAGTAGAAACAAAATGCAGCAACTGCCAATAGAAAGTCATCAATGACATGAGTGTTTGCAAAACTTAAATTCTGTTTGGTGGCATTATTGCAATATTATATTACCTCTTTATGTATGTTTTTTTAATTTAAATTTTTTAAAGCATAGCATTAAAATGTTAAGCTTTTATATGTTTTTATCTGTTTGTATGACACTCATGGAAATGTTCACAAAATATGTGTGACTTCTTGGAATTCTGAGAAATTAGTGCAATTCTGAGATGTTAACTTGCAATTGCGATATAAAAATGAGCAATTCTGAGAAGAAAAGTATATATATATTTAACATTTTAATGGTATGCTTTAAAAAATGTAAATAAAAAACATACATAAAGTGGTAATATAATATTGCAGTAATGCCACCAAACAAAATTGAAGTTTTATATATATATATATATATATATATATACTGTTAACCGAAAATTGTCCGTCATTGACTGATTTTTATTTTTTTTTTTATCAGTGATGGAAAAATCTGAAGGCTGTCTGTCACTTTGCCAGATTACACTGAGAGTGATCTGTTGTAACTTCTAACTGTAATTCCCACCCCTGTCCAGTTGGTGGCAAGTGCACTCCAGTGTGGCAGCAGAGCACTGGTTCCAGAACAAAAATGAAACTGTCACAAATGTGTTGCTTTGCGTTTGATTACGCACAGGCGAGTACCCAGAAGCTACAACGATCTATCACGCCACATTAAAGAGTGCTGAAACGGTATTTATTGTTTGAATTTCCTAATGGGATGGACAGAATTTGAAATCTGAGACTTTGTTTCATATCAAAAGCAACACAAATCCTAGCCTATTGTGATTTTTTTTGGATGGAAGGTGCACTATACTGTTTATTTATCAACTGAAAATAGCATAGATCAAAAGACTGACGGGGGTTAAAGAATCGATATTGGTTCATTAAAATGAGAATATATAAAAACCGCTATATAAAAATCACTGTGGGGTGTGGTGTTAAACGTGAGTGTTAAACACTCGTCTGTAAATCTGTTCTCTTCAAAATAATTGCGTAAGCCTATATCTTCCTTAGATTCACAATGAAAAATGAAAATGTGAACGTATGAAACGTGTGAATGTAAATGTGTTATTATAAAATATGAAAAAAAAAAAATGACGGGTAATAATAGATTATAACAGAATTTTTACGACCCTGTCCATCAAAGTGACGGACAATGTTAAAGTCTAACACAACCTCTGAGACACACACACACACACACACACATATCTATATCTATCTATCTATCTATCTATCTATCTATATATATATAATTCTGTGGGGTAAGCAAAACAAAACAAAACAAAAAAACATAATTGCAAGTTCTGACTTTGTTCGCATAATTGCGTGGGGAAACTCTGAATTGTAAGATAAAAAAAAAAAATCACACTTTCTTTTCTTTTTTTTTCTTTTTTTTTATTCCAGGTTTCCATATGTATATGATAATTCTATACTGCTGTCTTATTCCACAGAGACTGCAGTGACTTTCAGGGCAGGTTTTAAGCCATCACACCTCCACAGAACGGTGCATTAGGATGACACTAATAAGAATCCTTCCCTAAATTAACACCTCAGAGGGTTCCTTTGCTTCCTGTAAAAAAGTCTCACATCCTTTCGTCAGTGATTGGCCGAGGCATCCTTCTCTGTCTTCTGCTCTGCAGGGGCCAGCAGAGGTCCCAAAGCCCAGGCTGAGTGCAGCTGTTGTTGGGACCACGAAAGCAGAACCTCTGTACGTCAGCTTCACGAACTCCCTGCGGCTCAGTGGACGTGACAGATGCCAGAATCATTCCAGCTGCATAGTCAAGAAAGGTTTTCAGCAGGATAGTGGCTTTTGCCCAATTCTGATTAACCCCCGGCTGGGCTGATAGTATGTCCCACATGTTTCTTGCTCTGTTGTGAAGACAGGTGGGTAATAATGAGCTGTTGTGTTGTTCTCCAGACGTTCGGTCACCTGTGATGTACTACATGATGGAACTAGGACTGTCCGGTTTCTGAAATAGAACTGTCATGCAAATAATTGCTAATTATGATTTATTTATTTATTTAGTTATTGGTCAGCTACAAATCTTCCACTGATAATAATGAAAAGAAGTTGTTTATTTAAAATCTAAATAATAATAATAACAATAATAATATGGCAATATAAGATAATTAGGCAAAATATTCTATCATGGTTGAATTTAGTTGTGATGTGATAACTTGATGTTCTCACAATTTGAAACCAAGACAACTTAGAAGAAGAAAAAAGAAAAAGAAGAAGAATGAATTGTTACATTGAAAATATGTTGAAATTGATTAAAATAAATAAATAAATTAGTTATATTGAAAATTATAACAACAATAACAAAAACAACAACAACAACAATAAAATTGTTATATTGCAAATCTTTTGAACTGTATTATTAATACAAACAAACAAACAAATAAATAAATGTTTATTTTGAAAATAATATAACAACAACAACAATACTAATTGTTATATTGAAAATATGTTGAAATGAATTATTAACACTCATAAATAAATTAATAGTTATATAAAAATACAACAACAACAACAATAATAATAATAATTGTTACATTGAAAATATGTTGAAATGTATTATTCATACAAATGCAACAACAACAACAATAATAATAATAATAACAATTGTTATATTGAAAATATGTTGAAATGAATTAACACTAATAAATAAATTAATAGTTATATTTTAAAAAATACAACAACAACAATAGTAGTAATAATTCTAATAAATTGAGTAAATTTTACATTTAAATAAATGTAATCATAATCTGATCATTTCTGCTTGTAACTCACTATTATGAATGCACTGTGGATATGAATTACCACAGATACAATTGATAGCCTTGTGGGCAGCGCGTTGACATAAAGCACCGTTGCGCTTCGGGTGTCCCGTGTTTAAATCCCCACTCGAGGACCTTTCCCGACCCCTCTCTCCCACTTCACTTCCTGTCAATTCTGATCTGTCCTTTCACAATAAAGGCAAAAATAGATCTTAAAAGAAAATTAGCACATTTTTAGTGACACTCACTGGTGAAAAGTGTTGCGTATTACCATAATGTCATTTGCCACAGGCATATTTTTCCAAAGAGCGTTGGTTTAGGATATCTGAGCGACCTGAGGCCCTGACCCAAAACTCCCTAGCAACCCCGTATCAATACTCTAAATACCTCTCAGAACATCTTAGCAACTACATAGCAAAGCCCTGACAACCACTCCTGACTCACAAGCTTCAATGATCACGTTATCTCAGATAATCACGACAGGCCTAGATGGAACATTTGTCTTCTACTAGAGGGCACAGACAACAAAATAATGCTTTTTGCTGCTGCACGAGCACAAAAATAACTCAGCATGCACCGATTCGAGTGAATGCCATGTGGTTCTTTAACCTCGCATAGCGAGGCGGATTTTTGTCGCGCTCTCGCTCGCTCGTGTTGCCTCGGGATTAGAAGAGATCAGAAAGGCATGGAGTGTGACAATGAAATCCTCACATTCTCATGTGGCCATGTCAGAGCATCGCAGTGTCTTTATGAAGAGTCAAGAGTCTTTCTTCTAATTCTAGTTTTGATTGTTCATAGCAGCATTGTCAGGTTTGCAAAGCAATAAGAAAGTTGTCGTGGCCACATCTTAATTAACTGCATTTATGAAAATTACTTTAAGTGTGAGGTGGATAGCTCATTCAGATGGATTAGGGAAAACAAGCTCTTCATGGATACGACAACACATTTAGATAGGAAGTTACATGAGGAAGAATAAATTAATCCACTTAAGCATGTAATCAGAGGTTTTGGTGCGTGCCTGTTTGTGACAAGTAAGCATTTAATGTGTTTGCCCACAATCATCTACTTTTAAATAATCATTTTCTTAGAAATCTTTTTTTTGTTGTTGTTGTGTTTGTTCATAATTGACATTATGCACTGATTATCAGGAATCCTTAGATCTCACATCCACTCCAGCAGGTGTAATCATGGAAAGGATTGGGTAGTTATTCAGTTAGAAGACATTTTCTGTTCCTAAGGATTGGTTGAAAAGAAAAATGATTAAAAACAACAATCTGTTTTTAAACGATTTTATTAGCTTCACATTTTTTGTGTTTTAACCTCACATCCACTCCAGCAGGTACTTATGTCCTAGGTAAAACTAAGAAATAAGTAATTAAAGGAGAAGTCCACTTCCAAAACAAAGATTCACAGATAATGTACTCACCCCCTTGTCATCCAAGATGTCCATGGAGCTCATGGAGAAAAGTTCAGGGAGAGAAAGGCAAGACGAGCGTTTGA
>JAHKKF010534624.1:2988-30541 GCA_019740295.1 Labeo calbasu
AGACTTAAACTACTTCAGTCTGTGTGCACTGAATTTAATACACAAGTTTCACAATTTGAGTTGAATTACTGAAATAAATGAACTTTTCCACGACATTCAAATTTACTGAGATGCACCTGTACTTGCAAAGTTTATAAAAGTGTTAGAAGATATTAAGCAGACAGTCTACTAATACTCCAATGACTAGTTGACTGCCTTACTGGCCTTACATGCAGTATTTGTATAAATTTGTAATCTGTGTTTTGTATGATATTGTCATGTACCGGATTAAAACAATAAAAACTTGGAAAAAAAAAGGGTTGGTTTAAGGCACTTAATGTCCTTTTCACATTTTCTGTGACCTAAAGTGAGAACTATTCCTTCCTTATTCCCAGTCAATGTTGGGTAAGTTACTCTAAAAAAAAAAAAGTTATTAATTACTAGTTACTAATTACAACTTCAACAGTGTAATTAGATTACTGTACAAATTACTCTCCAAAAACTATTTAATTACTTATTACTAATTACTTTCTAAATCCTATATCAACCTCGACAAGTTAATGATACAAGGATAGAAATGAAATGTTTTTTTTTTTTTTAAACTGTCAAATAAATCATAGATAACTACATAAATTATTCTGGTCACACTTTAGATTAAGGTCCAATTCTCACTTATTAGCTGTTAACTATGACTTTTGCCTCAATGTACTCCTAATTACTGCTTATTAATACTTAAGTAATTGTTAAATTTAAGAATTGGATAGAAACTGGTTAGGATTAAGGATTTCGAATAAGGTCTGGAAGATTAAGACATTAATATGTGCTTTTTAAGTAATAATAAACAGCCAAAATCCCAGTAATATTCATGCTAATAACCAACTAGTTAACTGTGAGAACTGGACACTAACTGGATAAGTGTTGCCAATATTCTTATTAATTCACCAAAGTATTTAAAGTGAGAAGAGTACATGAAAAGCATGCATTTTAAAGGGGTCATCGGATGCCCATTTTCCACAAGTTGATATGATTCTTTAGGGTCTTAATGAGAAGTCTATAATATATTTTGGTTAAAATTTCTCAGTGGTAGTGTAAAAAACACCCTTCTCACCTTGTCAAATTCAGCCTTTTTCAGAGCGAGCCATTTTGTATCATTTGCTTTTAAATGCTAATGAGCTCTGCTCACCCCACCCCTCTCTTCTGTGGGGTGATGAGCTGTTCTGTTTACTTTAGTCGGATTTAGCCGCGAAACTTGCTAACTAGTACGTTATTAGGAAAGGTGATTTGCAAAGATGCGTACAAAACCCTTATACTCACTTCTGCTGTAGGTGAAGCTGCATCACAAATGATTTGTGCGAACAAAGACGCATTTAGGCAGATCGGGATTAGCACATTTCCTTCAAAAACTAAAGTAACGTTAATCTTGTATGTCTTCAGCAGCTCAGATGTCGGGAATAAATGACGACTGCTATGTTAATTATTACATCCAACAACAAAACACCTCGGTCTGAGATATTCTTGTTTTCCCCTGCACCAGAGTCGAAACAATGGCAGACGGACACTTCACAGCTCACTCAGGGCGGGTCTAAGGTAAGACAGCCGTGTCAGTCAACTATCGTGGGAATGTCCTTGGTCGGTGTGACGTCACATAGAAAAGATGCTTAGAATTAATTGATTTGAAATAAGGGGTATTACTTAGAAAGATTAAAAAAATTACCACTGAGTGGATTTTCATCATTATAGGGTGGTTGTGTACACACACTGCCAACACACATTTATGTTCAAACAACATGTAAAAGTGAGTTTTGCATCCGATTACCCATTTAAGGTTAGACTTTAAATTTTGATGTTAAATCCACTATTGTATTGTATATAAATGTTCTATACAATATTAGGTTCAATTACATAAGAAGTACAGCAAAAATGAATGAAGAACTCTCTATTTGTATAGACTATTAATGTATTAACTACAGTTTCTAAACTATGCATTAAGTTCGTTAATATTTGTAAGTACGTTATGAGTGTATATTTATTATAAAGTGTTACAGAGTTGTCAAAGGGTCATCTGAGGGGACATCTGAACATGCGTTTCACCTTTGCAGGCCGTGTGATGCTGGCTGAAGCCTGCCGGACACTTGCAGGTGAATCCACCGATGGTGTTGACACACGAGAACGGGCAGCTGTGTCGTCTGCTCTGACATTCATCCACATCTATAAATCAATAAGCTCAAATCAAACCACTGCTTTCATCCTGTATCTTTTTAAAAGGGCAGCTTAACATCTCAAGGACATTTCAGCACACCAAAGTCTAAAAAGGCTTATTATGATGGTCAGGAAATGTTTGGCAATGATGCAGACTGCTCTGTCATCAACTAACAATTCGTTCCTCAAATGAGACCACGTGTCCTCTGTTACACTGTGCACATGCTGGATCAGACAAACAATGCATTCATTCATATTTATGAAGAAAAGATGAAGATGAATAATAACACACCGAAGCAATAATGAAGCATTAACTCTAACTGAACATAGTACTGTACAAGCAGGAAAACTTCACATTTCTGAAGTCGCTCAAGATCAATGGCCAAAAGTAAGACTTCTCTTCTTCCTCACCCTTACACGTCCTGCTGTCATCCTGCAGCGTGTAACCGCGGGGACAGGAACACGTATAGCTGCCCTCTGTGTTCTTACAGATGAAGTTACAGGGTTTTGGGGACATGCCGCATTCATCGACATCTGACAGAAACATTCACACAACCGTGATCACAAGGAATATCAAACAATAGTGCTTCTGAACATCACATGGATTTAAATGACTGATGGTTATAAAGCAATGCTGAGTGTTTGTGGCATACCGACACACGTGGTTCCTGCAGCAGAGGCGATGTATCCTGGTTTACAGTGGCATCTGTAAGAGCCCATGACATTGATACAGACGCCATTTGTACAAACACCTGGAATCAGCTTACACTCATCTATATCTGGGGGCAGACAAAGAGGTTTACTGACAACTTAGTTCTTTAAAGAAAATCTCACATACTCTGATACCGTAACGAGGCAGAGGCAGAGGCGGAATTAGGATCCATATGCAGTTGTTTATTAAAATCCACAAACAAGTCCAAATCGGTAGGCAGATAGTGTAAACGTGAGGCAGGCAGAGATCGTACACAGAAAGGCAGACCAATCCAAATAACAAAGCAAGGGATAATCCAATAAACGTAAACAGAACAAGGCAGTCAATGGTCATACACAAGATTTTTTGGATTTAAAAACTGTGTCTCAGTTTCCGAGTCTTTAAGTAAACCCATGGTAAGCCCTGCAACGCACCATCCAGTAAGATTTGAACTTTAGGTCATGGCAGCTATGTCTGTTTTAGAAAAGCTTGTCACAAGTGTAATTTTTTTTTGCACCTGTTCCGTCAGTGGCGTAGCCATGGCCATATGGACAGAGTTTCTTGTAGTTGGCAGTGCCAGGCAAAGGGCAGAGCTCACACTGGTCCCCCCACCCACGGCCTCCATTACAGCAGCACTGAGACCTGCTGACAGGAACACGACTGCTGGATGACATCTGACACATTGTGTGCAGAACTTCGGTGAAACAAAAGCCTTTCCTGTAATCTAAGAGCCAAACATCACAACACTAATCAGTGCACATCAATTCAAGTAACCACATGCATCCAGTACATTTAGAGCCGAGAATGAGGTTTTACCAAGACATTGTGTGCCTGTAGAGTCAGCTTTGAATCCAACGCCACATTCACACATGTAGCTGCCCACAGTGTTCACACATCGACCGTTTTCACAAACACCAGGCTGAGTCAAGCATTCATTTTCATCTGTAAGGAGGACATATAATTAAAAAGGTGAATGAGGATGAATAAAAGAGACATTCTTCTCCAATCTAGTATCATCAGTATATTTGTTGGATGTACTGGAGCATACAATGTGCATACCCAACCCTGTCATTCCTACACCCACTCAAACTTGTTCTCAAACCTGTCCTGTAGGCACCCCTGTCCTGCACATTTTGTCTCCCTAATCAGACACACCTGATTCAACTCAGCAGCTCGTTAGTAGAGACTGCAAGACCTGAATTGGATGTGTCTGATAAGGGAGACCACTGGAATAGAGGGAAGGGTTTTATTTAAGAACACCTACTACTCATTTTTTGCTCACAGCAAACTTTAGGTTACTACTGTAACCTCGGTTCTCTGACAACATGAAGAGAGGTATCCCGCTATATGAATGCCCCAGGCGTGACCGATTGTGGAAGCACCAGTGACACCTCGTCTGCCAATCATGGTAGACCAATCGCTGAACCAATCAGGGAGTCCCGCTTCCCTGCATAACCGCAGCTACCTGCTGTTTTGTCATTCTCCGCATGTCTCTGCTCTGTGCGGGACAGGCAAGGAGGGAAATGTTGTGAGATACCTCCGGGGTTATGGTAGTAACCTAACGTTCTCTTTCTAACATTCGTCCAGTATCTCACTATGGGATGTAGACAACTCCCATATTGCAGACTAAAGATGACTACGATCTGACTAAAGTGGAATGGAATCACCCAAGTGCTTAATGGATAACACTCGCACCCAGGACTGAGTGGGCAAATGAAGGTTCTGTCACATCTAGTCTGTACAACCTCACAAAGGTGTGTGGGGAAGATCAGCTAGCCGCAGCACAGATTTAATAAATAGAAGAGCCCCTAAATAGGGCCAAGGACGTCGCTATCCCTCTAGTTGTATGGGCCGTAACTCCCTTGGGGGCTCCATATTTGCATTATTGTAACATAACACGATCGCCTCTACAACCCAGTGTGAGAGACATTGATGAGACACAGGCTTTCCGCCCAAGGCACAAAAAGCTGATCGCTTTTGCAAAATGCCCTAGTGGACATAAACAGTGTAGACGCTCCTCCTCAGAACATGAGAAAGGTGGCGGATGGAAAGCCATTAGATCCACTGACTGACCTGAACCAGTGTGATCCAACACTTTAGGCATAAATGCCGGATTAGTCCTAAAAGTTACCTTTTGACCACCCAGAGCGAACATCATTCATGAGGAGTGGACTGATAATGTGTGCAGTTCACTCACTCTCTTTGCTACAGTAAGAGCGAGTAACAAAGCAGCTTTTCAAAAAAGCAGCTTCAAGGGGATGCTCTCGACGGGCTCAAACAGGGCTTTAGAGAGCGCGTTCAGGACCATGGACAAATCCCAGGGCGGGACCAGCAGCTTTGATACTGGGTGTAGCCGTCACGCTCCTCTCATAAATCGTAGTATATAGTATATGTAGTATATAGCCTATAGTACCCGAGTCAAGTTCTATATGACATGTCGAGATAACGGCCAAATAGACCTTAACCATGGAAAAAGCTCTACCTTTCTCCAGGAGGTCTTGCAAAAAACATAGTACGTCCGAAATTGAACATAAATAAGGGACAACATTTCTTTCTGTGCACCATGCTTCGAACGCTCCTTAATTGAGACTGCATAAAGAGCGTGTGGATGCAGCCCTCACGTTTTGAATCATCTCAATGACCTTAGGAGGTAAACCAGCTGCATTTAAATTTAGCCTCTCACAGGCCAGGCCCAATGAGACAGCTTCTGCGGGGAGGGGTGGAGTATCTCGCTCCACACTTGAGAGAGAAGATCCCTGCATGCTGGTAATGGCCATGGCTGGTTGCAGAGTCTCCCCAGCCAGTATGGTGCTATTAGAATCATCGCATGACTACGCTCTTGTACCCTCCGTAATGTTGGCTCAATTAGGCTTAACGGGGGTAACGCATACAGAAGCGTGTCTGGCCATTCATGGGCTAGAGCATCCACAACCATAGATGCATTGTTGCCTGCTAGAGAAAAGAACAGGGGACACTGCACGTTTTCTTCGGAGTGCTGTAACAGTTGCTCCAAACAGATCTTTTGGATTGATAGGGGCATCCAAAAACTCCACTTTCCCTTTCTCAGAGAGTCTGGACAAACTCAGCCACAGCGATCTCTATCCAACAACCGCCAAACCCATGCTGCGCCCACATATTTGAAAGGCTCCGTGAGATGTATGCAGGTTTAAGTCTGCGATGATACATATCTCCTCCAAGAGCACTGGGCTGGGAGATCCGGAGTGCAGTTGAGGACCCATTTTCTCAAGGAGCTTGGCATTCAAAGCACAAACAGCCAGCGCAGAGGATTTGTAAATCTTCGAGAAAACAAACACAACAAAGCATTCTAGTGAGGCACCAGCTGAAAAGAGAGATGCCCTGCGGCTTGGATGTGAAAGATTCTACACAGATGCTTCCACAGGGGGAGGATCTGCCATTCCTAAATCCTCTATTCCCTGTACATCCTGTCTCAAAAAGCCCTTGACAGAAACCTGATGTGAAAAAGGCTTATCCTAAAACTTTTTCATTTCGGCAACGCATGCCAGGATAGCTGGTATAAACTGTCTTGCCGGAGGGAGACATGACAGGAGCCTTTTACCGTCATAGAGATCTCTATCAGCCCCTTTCCCTGTCGGTTGGGATGGCCAATCGATGGACAGCTTAGCCTCGCAAATGGGACTGATTTGGAGGGAGAATGGCATCCTCGTCATCATTATCCATCATTAGGACTGTGAACACTCCATAGGTTCCTCTCTGGGTTGAGCAGAGAGGCATGGGTCCGACTTTCCTGTGGCTGCCACTCGGAGTCTCTTTTCTCGGGTTTTAGTCGAGAAAGTCGCACAATAAGGGCAGCCCTCGTGGGTTGGATAGTGCTGCCTGAGCATGTTTAGTGCCCAGGCAGGAGACACAGAGACTGTGTGAATCCTTGGCCAAAATCCAAAATCCACAAGCACAAGGATGAGGAGGATGACCTTTCCCTCTATGGCTTTCTGTCTCTTTCGAGGTGGTTATGACAGCGACTGCACTCTCTTCGCACGGTAAAGTCCACCACAACGTGAAAACTTGTACGGAGCTGCGCTGAGAGTAGTGAGCTCTCTCTCTTTTTTTTTTTTTTTTGAGAACTTGCGGTCACTCAACAAAACGAAAGGAAATATTGCATTTGGGATGTTACCTTGCAGCTTTGTCGGTAAACTGGTGAGCAATAATTCCCAAAGTCTGTTAACTGTTTCATGTTGACTTTAATGATGGAAACCTAGATTCTGGTAGGGCATAGGGCAATGCCTTGCAGTGTGCAAGATGAGTTTGTTGGGGTTCTCTCTATTGACCTTTTCATTTAAAGAAAAGTAGCAAGGAATGCAAGTTGGTAAACATATGGGTGTGAGCATGATTTGTAGATTAATATGAATAACTGCACAGATGGATGTTCACTGTGATGTTCAACAAGTTATTTCCTGTTAGGTTTTGCAGATTTATGTATTTCCTGGCTACAGAGGCTGTTCCTCAATCTTCTTGACCATTACTTTACCACCAACGCACTGCCCACCACAAACCCTCAGCCTGTGAGCAGAGAGATAACATTCATTGATCTGGTGGAATGGGTTTCCACCCATGCTCTCATTCCTGAAGTCTCTCCTTCCCTGGTCCTGCCTGGCTTGTTAAACACTCTAATCCCAACCAGTTCCCTGAAACTTCCTCCTTTACTGGTTCTGTCGGGCCTCCTAGCTCTGCTGTCTCCTCTGGTCCCATCCAGCCTCCTACCTCACAGCCATCTCTGCAGGCCCTGTCCATCCTCTTAGCTCTGCCATCTCAACTGGTTTATTCCAGTTCCCTGGCTCTGAATCAATCCTATGGTTCGGTCTGAAGCAGCATCAGCTTGGTTCCTCTGCACTGGTCCTTTGGTTTTTCTGTGCTCCAGAGACTGATGCAGTTAGATCCTCACCTCAACTCTGTCCTTGTGCATGACCCAACCCATAATAATGCAATGCTTTCAAAGCTAGTTTTATTTCAAATGAGTATGAATGATAAGAATATACAGACTCACTATCATTTGTAAATGTAATATCATTTCTTCCCCATCATTGTCTTTGTAAACGTGAATAGCAATACAGATCAGTTCAATAAAATTAGATTTTAAAAATAGATTTTACCTTGACACATGTCGTCATTCATCCTGCGGATCATCCCGGCTGGACAAACACATATGAAGGTGCCAATTAAGTTGTTACACTCCATTCCTCTGGAGTCGCAGTTATGAAGATCATTTGCACACTCGTCCACATCTGAATACAAGGAAGCTCAATGTCATCAAGAAAGCCTTTTTAAAAAATACATGCGCATATACATGAATCTTTGTCACTACTATTGCTTAGAATTGGAAACTGTCACACCAAACTCATTGATTATTGAAAATTGTACCCTGACACATGCGTCCATCCTCTCGCAGAGAGTAACCAGACGGACAGCTGCATTCATAAGCCCCGAAAGTGTTAATGCAGCGAAATGCACAGAGCAGAGGATTCTGACTGCACTCGTTCACATCTGGACAATCAATAATGACACACAATCAGTCAAAGACTGACACAACAACATATCCTGTATGAAAGGTCCCTCAGTCTACATCTTAGATTATTACATCTGAGATACAGACTGAGGGACCTTTCACACAGGATATGTTGTATTGAATGTATTGAATATGTTGTATTAAATAATCTGTTTTATTCAGGATTACTGAAGGAAATAATAATTATATATGGACTTCTAAGCAAATGTTTAACTACTAACTAGTCAATGATTTACTCTTTAGCCACAATAATGCCATGCATTTGAATGATCTTCATTGGTCAGGTTCGTCACAGCACATACTGATATTGATACTTAATTTGATTAATTAAGTAGCATACAATTAATTATTGCATTATTAATTAATTCATATTATAATTAATTAAATCATTAATCTGTGCAAATCAACTGAGTATGTCAAATTTAGATAGAAGAGAAAATGTATTCCTATTCAAATGACATTATACACATCAATACACAGAAGCTGGTTAAATAAAGATGTCACATCAGATGTTCTGATGATTTTGTCAATTGACCTTCACAGCTCATCATTGGTCCAGGCTCAAATCCCTCCTCACACAGACACTCAAATCCTCCAATCACATTTGAGCATGTTCCATTTCCACAGGGGTTTTCCACTGAACACTCATCAAAATCTGCACACACAGAGAGAACAGAATGCTTTTAGCTGAACATGTTGAAAATTCAAACTTTCAAGGAGACCTTTTGCAAAATTCACTTTTACATCTTTTACATCATCTACATAAATGTATGTTGGCAGCATGAGCTACCATAAACATGAGAACAAAAAATCCTAAATTTAACCGTTTTGCTCTTACTGTGTGTGGTGTGCCGTGATGTGACAAAGACAACACACGACACAACAGATTTTTAACCAAGTATGAACATGGGAAATCTCGATTTAAGGCTTTTAATGGCAGGAAGAAGGATAGTGTTGATAGTGATAGTGTTAACTACCCAGCTGAGATAAAGTTTCTAATGGATCAGCAAATTCTGTCTGTTCAATCCATGTCTTATTTACCTGATCTTTATGTGGGCCAAACCGGACCCCAGTACAATTTTTATCTGACTCGGACTTGTCACGGAGTCGGATGCATTTTTACTCAGACTTGACTCTGATTTAAGCCTTTGGGACTCAAAAAATACTTCAGAGTCCAAACAAGTTCGGAATTATGCATTTTCACGAAAGTGACATTCAGTATTCGCAGGTGTTTTTAAGTATTTGAAAGTATTTATCTTGCGAGTATTTGAAAGCTGGCAGGTTTCTGTGCGCGTGCACACAAATCACATTCACAGAAAGTGCCTCTCAGTCAACGTGTGAATGCAGAATTAAGTACTCTTTTGTGTGTTATTGCTACACACTCAAATACACGAAAAGTTGTGTCAAAATGGAGAAGGGATCAGCATAATCTCAGGTAATCTGCAGTCAAAGTGACCTGAAGACCTGAGAGTTGCTGATTTTTCCCTCAGTGTCTGTGGTGGTTGCAGGCAACATTCTACAAAATATTATCTTGTATTCTAAAGAAAAAAGAAAGTCATATGGGTCATATGGGAATAACATGAGGGTGACTAAGTTTTTCATTTTTGGATGAACAAAAATGTTCAAAAATAGTCCTGGGACTGCACACAATATTTTAAGGGCAACACATTCAACATTCAGAGATGGTGCAAACAAAAGTACTTTTAATGTAAGTTTTAGAAATGCTTTTATTCAAAGTTACAGTTCAGCGTTCTCTTACCATCACAACGTGTTCCTGTGTAGTCGAGCATGTAGCCCATGGGACACTCGCAGCGGAAGGAGCCATCCATGTTGATGCAGCGGCCATTCACACAGATCTCTTGATTCTCCACACATTCGTTTAGGTCTGAAACACAGTGATACAGCATGGTCAGCCTCTACAGCTTCAGTTTTGTGCACTTTGGGTTTTATGTTTTTTTCTTCTCAACAGAAAATTGGGGTGTCTCAATTTCTAGAACATTATACTAATATTATACTATAAATTAATTTACATGATTATTTATTTATTTATTTTACAGTCACTGGGACACATCAACTCTTCACATAGTTTTCCTTTCAAACTTTCAGCTTGGCACAGCACTAAATTTCATCTCAGCGGTATAACCTATTATAACACAGCCAACAAGTACAGTATTGTCTTTACCCACACGTGCATCCCCAACACCGGGAATGATCCCATGGCCAAACGGACATAGATCCTGGAATGCAGCTGTGAACACAGACAACATGAAACAATGAGAAGGATTTTGGGGTGGTGTTGTGGTGCTGTAACTAATGATAAAGGAGATGAGAGCTCTGATACCATCCTGTTCTTTAGGGCACAGCTCACAGGGGTCGCCCCAGCCCTCTTTGCCCATGATGCTACAGCAGCACTTGGCTTTGCTGGTGTTGAATGCCTGCGGGACAGAGCACTTGCCACTCTCAAAGCGTGTGAAACAGAAGCTCTCTCTGGTGTCTAACACAACAAACAGGCAATAAGTATTCTATAAATAATGACAATGTTTTATCTTAAGATGTTTCATTTATTTATTTATTTTTTTTTACATTTTTGTGCGCAGAACTACTTCTTACATACTTTTAAAAACAACGTGACTTTAGAACTGGGAATGAATGAACGAACTGTCATACAGCAGAGTTCAAGAACTCTCTGGCTACTGACGTTACCTTGGAACAAGCTATGGTAGTAACCAGAGCATTACCTTTTTAAAACGGTCTGTTACACTGTGTTGAATCACGCTTGGGGCATGGCATACCATAGCGCTGTACTATAAACGCAAAATGGAGGCCTTCCTTTACCCTAGCCCTAGGGCACAATCACAAGGACCCTAAGAAACATAGGCTAACTAGTGAAGCTTGGGCCACAGTGCTCATTCAAGACCGTCTAGACCACTTACTAGGGGTGCAAGACAATACAGTGAACAAGATCTGTGCCTGAAGGTCGTCCAGGTTATAAAACATTGCAAAGGTAGTCGTTGACAACTAGCCGGCTACCTTGCAAATATCCCCAATGTAAACTCGGCTGGCCCAATCCCAGGAGGACGCCATGCCCCTAGTGGACTGGGACCTCACTCCAATAGGGCAGACAAAGCCCACTCAAGCATAAGCCAGGCTATAGCATCAACTATCCAGTGGGATAATCTCTGCTTCATAATTGGTAGCCCTGTAGAATGGCCTCTAAAGCACACAAAGAGCTGTTCTGACTGCCGACATTGACTAGGGCACTCCACGTTAGTCCTGAGGCCCCAGATACAAAAAGTAAGTAAGCTCCCTGCTCATCCTCCATAGAGGGGAGAGCTAACAGAGTGTGATGTGCTCTGAATGGAGAATTTAGGTACATAACCTAGCTTGGGTTAGAGGATGTCCTCACAGTCGTTTGGCCCAAACAGGAAGCATTCACGAAGAGTGTATGCAAGTCACCCACTGCCTTGACTGATACTAAAGCTAGGGGCAACTCGGATTGTCTGAAACATAGGGCCTCGAAAGCCAAGTAGAAACAGTATGAGGGCGAGGCAGGTTAAACCTCCTGGCTCCCCTCAAAAACTTCGCCAGAGGCAAGCCTCCGTTTCACTTCCTCAACATTCATTTTTGCATCTTTCTAGTGCTAATCGAAAGGCATCACATGACCGCTTATTTACCGTGCAAGCCGGAGCGCAAGCCCGTGCCCGGCCTGTTCCCGGCCCAAGCCCGGCCCGAGCCCGTGTAAAATGATATTAATTAAGCCCGAACCCGACTGAACCCGTCGGGTCCTGTCGGGTTCGGGCAAAGATCTTCAGCTCTAGCTCTGGTCCCCACTATAGTGTTGGCTACCTTCATGAGGAACTGCAAAGGCTCTCATCAAGGGGTCACAAATGTAGCCTTCACAACTCAGGTTGGGGATGCTGCAGGGAACCTTTCACTTGAGAGAAGAGGTCTCTTCTCAGAGGAATCTGCTGTATCAGGTAGGGAAACCACAACTGGTTTCCGCAAAGTGGAGCCGCCAGTAGGAGTGAGCATCCAGCATCCCTGATCTGTCCCTTTGAGAAAATGTTGGGCAATGAAAGTTGTCTACTGAGGCTAAGAGGTCCACTTCTGCCTTCCTGAAGATCTCCCAAATCATTTGAACTGTTTGGGGGTGAAGTCTCCATTCTCCTAGAGACATACTACCCTCGGACAGTATGTCCGCACACTTGTTCAGTGTGCATGGCTTGTGCACCGCTCTCAAGGAACCTAGGTAGCACTGGAGGATAGGAGGAGGTGTCTCACAAATTTGTAAAGAGAGCATGACCTGAGGCTGCCCTGGTGTTAAATGAAGGCCACCATTGTCATGTTGTCCAAACAGTCAAGGATGTGGCACCCCTTTAGGGCTGGCAGGAAGGTTTTGAGGGACAGAAAAACATTTAGAGACAGTTGATGTGCAGGCATTGCTCCAGGGTGGACCAGGAGCCAAATGCCGGTCTGCCCTTGCACGAGTGCTTCCCAATCAAAGCCAGCACCCTGAATGGCTGCCTCATTAAAGGGTTAGTTCACCCAAAAATGAAAATTCTGTCATTAATTACTCACCCTCATCTTGTTCCAAACCTGTAAAGCATTTGTTCATCTTCGGAACACAAATTAAGATATTTTTGATGAAATCCGAGAGGTCTTTGAATCTCCTATAGACAGCAAGGGTACTACCACGTTCAAGGCTCAGAAAAGTACCAAGATGTTCAAGTAGTCCATGCAACATCAGTGGTTCAACTGTAATTTTACAAAGCTACGAGAACACTTTTTGTGCACAAAGAAAACAAAAATAATGACTTTATACCACATTTTCCTATCTGCTGTGTCAGTTGTGGACGTGCGTTTACGAGAGGACCCTTACGCATGTGTGTGGCGGCACTTTCATACAGTGTGCGTCTTTCCGAATGTAAACAAGGCACAACACATGTGTTCAACATCATAATGCCAAAGATGTACAAGGTCTTACGGGTTTGGAACAACATGAGGGTGACTAATTAATGACTTTTTATTAGAATTTTCATTTTTGGGTGAACTAACCCTTTAAGGTATGATTTCAGAGCCTGAAATCAAGGATGGGCCTGAGCCCACCACCTTACTTTGGGATGAAGGAATAACAGTTGTAAAACCCTGATTCGCTGTTCTCTAGTGGGATCATTTCAACTACAAAATAGCTTCCAACGCCCAGAGCTGAATGGGGGATTGGAAGACTAACACAAGACTACTGAACGCCTGGGCTGTTTTCGTTGCACATCTGCTCGCTGTGGAGTAGACCCTACCCACTAGGCCTGAGGTGGGTCTGCAGGGCTTGGATGGATGTACAGCATTGGCGTTCTATCCCAAAGTTGTGGGTGGGTAGATGTGTGCAGCAACAGCCTCTTCAACCCATTATCCAGGTGACTGTGGGCTGGCTCTTCTGTGGCTGACCACTCCAAGTCGAGCTCATAGCAGTAGCAGGCTTCTTCATTCTTCATCTTCTATAAGGAGAAGATCTTCACACTGAAGAAGAAAGATTCTGATGAAATGGCACTCAGTGACTTATATAGGCAGTTGGCTCCGCCCGTTTCGGTGGCCTGAAATGCTATGGGTTTGTGCATATGCACAAATGTTAATAAATCAGGCTCCAGTATTCAGAGGAAAATGTTTCCCCCAAGCGTGATTTAACACATGAGAGGCCACTTCGAAAGGGAACAATTTCTTTTTAATTGTTTAAACTTATCTGTTTTAACTACTTCAAAAAGTACCACTACCCAAATACGTAATGCAACACCTCATAATTTTAACAAAAGGTGGAAAGGATTGATTTTAGTGCAGATTCAGTAATCTGTAATTAGAAACGTCATATTCATACGTCATATTTTTAATGGTCCTAATAGGCTATTTTTTTCCCATTTTATTTGAAATACGACCAAGTTTAGTCACATAAACAGGTTAATTAAAAATTACCGTAACATCTGCGTCTATCTTCTGACAGCACAAATCCAGGTTTACACACGCACTCAAAGCTGCCCAGACTGTTGAAGCAGGAGCCATACGCACAGATGCCGGGCTCCTCCGAACACTCGTTCACATCTGATACATACACACACAGATACTGGACTACACTTATATGCTTACTGTATCTATAATTACTGTACTTACAAACCATCTACTGATTTTTAAAAAAAAATATTTCAGTAAGCTTTTGTTTTCAACATACTCTCTTGTTGTTCTAAACCTGCATGACTTTCTTTCTTCCAGTGTAAAAGCACCATAAAAGTATCACATATATGACTTCTGAAGTGATGTTTGTCTCCTCCAGTCATTGCTTAATGAAAGAACCAGATCATGGACTCAAACAATAGATCAAGTGAATAAAGATCTGATTTAAAATATTTAAAGTATCTTAATTTGAATCAAACTTTTTTTCATGAAATAGCATGAATGTGCCAAAGAAGCCTCAGGAGATGTCAAGATCTGTAGTAAAGAAATACATAATACATATAGACCACTTTTTAAAATATATATTTTAGGGTGCTTCTTTTTCAATTTGGAGCTTAAAAGATTCAATCAATTAATCAATCAATAAATAAATTAACAAAAAACAAAACAAATAAAATCATCCAAAATCAGAAAGATATGACCATGGGGTAAACGGTGACAGATTTTTCATTTTTAGATAAGGTATTTCTTTACAATTTATTCATATTCATGCTTACTCTTATTTTGTAAAATAATGACATCTATACAACTATAAACAATAATGAAAAGTAAAATAAAAAGGAATCACATACAACAGAAGTGAGTTCATTCCTGTGCAATATCACTTCAAATGATTCAAAATAGTATCACCTCACAGAAAATGCATTACTTCTAAATTAAAGTGCAGAGTAAATGTGCGTATGTAAAATTAAAAACAGTTTAGATTTACTATATTAGTATTAGTACTACTTTTCATATTAGACAGTATTAGTACTATCTTTCTATGGTACTTGAAAATCTAAATAACCCTATAAAGTTTGGAAGTTAGTTAAATCTACATCGACATCAAGTTTATCATCTAAAGTTCCAGATCATTTAACTGTCAATCAAACAGTAGTGAAGAGTAGAGAATATACTGCCTATACTTATAAAAAACTATTTTTCTGTTGGCTTAAATTATGAGAATTTTAATTCTTGTATCTTTTCTTCCATGAAATCTGTAGATCCTGTTAGATATTGCCCTGAACAAATGTTTAATTTTTGTCCTATTACTACTCATCAGGTTTATAATGCCTTATTGAAACTAGACAAAAAAAAAAAAAAAAATTAACAGGAGTCGATAAAATTGAGCCCTATTTTTTTAAATTGCCAGCTGGTATTTTAGCCTGGCCGATTGCCTCTGTTTTTAATTTAAGCCTAATTTCTAATACCATACCAAGAATATGGAAATCAGCAATAGCCATTCCATTGTTAAATGGTGGAGCCCTTCAGATCTTAACAATTATCGCCAGATTACCAGTTTTAGCTTTTTGAATCATTGATAAATTATTAAATAAAACAATTTTTAACTCAAAATAATATTCTTAATAGATTAAGAATAATTGAGCTGCTGGACAGAGATTTTATTCTGACAGATGTATTCGTGGATTTATGTTGCCTTTATGCACAAGAGTGCACACTTTATTTTGAACTGTGAAATTCTGAATAAAATACCACAAGCCTCAGTCACACCGGCCGGTGCGGGGGCTGCCACAGTTCCTTTTTCTCCACTTTCCCCACGTCAGTCCCTTGACCCACTTCCTGCCCCTAGAGTGGCAGGGAAAACTGGGCCGGCCTGTTGGCGTTGCGGGGACCCGGGGCATTTCATTGATTGGTGCCCAGGTGGGGCCACTGATCCGGTTCCCGGACGCTCCACAGGCTGGCCCCGATCAAGCTGGCCTGTACCAAATATCCTTGAGTATTAAGGGGGGTACCTATTGGGCTTTGGTGGATTCAGGGTGTAGCCAGACCTCAATCCATCAAAGCCTGATTCAGTCTGAGGGCACTGGATAAGCCGCATGGTTCCGGTACGGTGTGTGCAAGGAGTGGTGAAATACCCTCTAATTTCTACTATTATTCAATTCAGGGGACAAAAGCATAGTGTAGAGGTTGCAGTTAACCAGCACCTCTGACATCTGCTAATTTTGGGAACGAATCGGCCAGCATTTAGTCAATTACTGAGGTATTTATTTCCGGATGTCTCTCGTCGGTCGACACGCAGGCATCGTTCTGCATTAGTGCTGGTGGACTATGCAACATAATACCCGGAGGTAGTTGCGCTTCGCAGAATTTCAGCAAAAAGTGTAGTGGACACACTGTTTCGGCTAATCTCCCGAGTGAGATTCTGACTGACCAAGGCATGGCGTTCATGTCACGTACGTTACACGAACTTTACGAATTATTGGGCATAAAATCGATTTGGACCCACAAACTATCACCCACAAACAGACGGGCTGGTCGAACGATTTAATCACACGTTAAAAACCATGATTCAAAAGTTCGAAAGTGGACCTAAAAACAAAACTCCACCATTGGGGAGGCTGTCAAGGGAAAATTTGTTACAGGCCCAGGACAGGCAGAGCCAGCCTACAAAACAGGGGTACCAAGTTCCGTGTAAGTGCATCGGGAGAAAAAGTTCTTGTATTGCTCCCCACGGCTAGCTCTAAATTACTTGCCAAGTGGCAAGGACCCTTTGAGGTCACACGGCGAATTGGAGATCTCAATTATGAGGTTATTCAGTCAGACAGGAGTGGGGCATGGCAAGTTTATCACCTCAACCTCCTCAAAAAATGGAGGGAGGAGTCGTCAGTGATACTGGCAACAGCGGTGAGTGGGGAGTATGATCTCGAGGTGCATACCAAACCTCAATCTCTTGCTCTGGCCCTTGAAGGAGATCACCTCTCACCCTCCCAGCTCATTGATATAACTAGATTACAGAATGCATTTGCGGATGTATTCTCGCTCCTGCCTGGTCGAACTGACCTCATACAGCACCATATTGAGACTGAGCCCGGAGTGGTGGTTCGCTCCCGACCATATCGCTTACCTGAACACAAAAAAAAGTGGTTCAGACAGAATTAGAGGCAATGCCAGAGGTGGGAGTAATAGAGGAATCCCACAGCGACTGGGCGAGCCTGATAGTTTTAGTACCTAAAACGGACGGTTCCGTACGGTTCTGTGTAGATTATCATAAGGTGAATGCTGTGTCGAAATTCGAAGCATATCCAATGCCGCGGGTTGACAAATTGCTTGATCAGGTGGGTACAACTCAATTTTATTCGACACTGGATTTGACTAAAGGATATTAGCAGATCCCCTTATCACCTCTATCCAAAGAAAAAAACGTCTTCACGACCCCGTTTGGATTACACCAATTCGTAATGTTTCCCTTCGGCTTATTCGGGACACCAGCCACGTTTCAGCGCAAAAATTCTTCAGCCCCATGCTGCATATGCTGCTGCCTATCTGGATGATATTATCATCTATAGTAACGACTGACAGTGGCATATGGAGCATCTGCAGGCTGTACTGAGTGCACTGAGTGGGGTGGGACTGACGGCTAACCCGAAGAAGTGTGCAATTGGGCGAGTGGAGGTCAGGTATCTGGGCTTCCGCTTGGGTCACATTTGTGTCCCCAAATTAGTAAGACAATAAGTAAGACAGCAGTGACTGCGACCTGTCCGAGACCCAAGACCAAAAAGGAGGTGAGGCAGTTCCTGGGGCTGGCGAGATATTACAGAAAGTTTATACTTAATTATTCAGACCTCATCAGCCCGCTGACTGACCTCACTAAAAAGAAAGTGCCAGATCCCGTCCAGTGGACGAAGCTGTGCCAGCAGGCTTTCACCCAGGTAAAGGCTGCTCTGTGTGGCGGGCTGCTGTTACACTCTCCTGATTTTTCTCTCCCCTTCTTGCTGCAGACGGCCGCATCGGACAGGGGGCTTGGAGCGGTCCTGGCCCAGGAGATGGTGAAGAGCGGCCGGTGCTGTACATCAATCGTAAGCTCTTTAAGAGAGAGACAATGTACAGCACCATTGAAAAGGAATACCTATCTATCCGGTGGGCCGTTCTCACCCTCCGCTATTATCTCCTGGGACGGGAATTCACTCTCTGTTCAGATTAGCACAGTGCAAAGGTCAAGTGCAAAATGACATTCACCTGTTTTTAATTACAGTGATTGGCGTGGAGAGACCATAAAAGGCCGCTGGGGAAAGGGAGAGAGACAGACTGAGGACTTGTGGCTGACAGGTTGAGCTGCTGGACAGAGATTTGTCAAGTGTATTTGTGGATTTATGTTGCCTTTATGCACAAGAGCGCACACTTTATTTTGAACTGTGAAATTCTGAATAAAATACCACAAGCCTCAGTCACACCGATGACTTCCTTCCCTCTCATGAACCATATCACATATGGCTTGAAAAGTCACCACCTGCTCTCTAAGGAGTGGTGAGTACCTTGGGCACATATTCAGGCTGGGTTCTCCGGACAATATGAGAGTCTGCTGGCCTGAAATCCAGGAATGAAATGTTGACGGAGAGAGCTTGAAGATCTCCCGCCCTTTTAACAGAGGTGAGCGTAGTTAGGAGGGCCATCTTCAAGGAGAGGGCACTGAGATCAACTGACTGAAAGGGCTCAACAGATCTTGCATCTGTATCGAGGGGAGCCTCAGTCAGGCCGCACCATAACTGGCAGTGAGTGGATTCCGGTGAGGCAGCAGATCTACCTGTGCCTGGCTGAATCGACTCCAACTGAATCACGTAGCCAAGCCGGGTGGTCCTAAGATGCCAACAGGAGGGATTAAGGAGGCTACCCAATCGTTCCAGGACTCCGCTAGCACTCTCAAAGGAACTACACCCGACGTACCTGGAGTGGGGATGTTGTGAGATGAGAAGCCCCAAGGAACACAGAGTGCCCAACACATCCTGGTCTGCAGTCTCAGTGTCTGGCCGTCTCATGGAGGGCCAAAGCGTTGTAAGATAACCGAGAGAAGGAGGATATTGCTCTTACTGACCATGTAGTGGCTGTCTGCCAGAGGACAGATGGCCAGAATGGGGCCAGATCCACCTCTCGTCCCCACGTTGAGAGTGGATCCGGGTAGGTCAGTTGGCTTGTCTTCCATGGGTTGCTCGTCTGAGGAACACTTCGAAACCTATCGAGGGTTCTTGGTAGACTGCTGGTAGAGAGCTGGTGTTGCCATCTTCCTATGAGAAATTTGACCATTGGGCGCGTCTGGCCACAGGTCCGGCTACTGTGGGGCCTCAGCAGTTCTTGCAGGGGGCTGTCCTCTGCACCAAGCAGGCAGGGGTTGTCGAGGGTGCAGGGCCGGAGCCCGACCCGCTCCTGAGGCAAGATATATTGATGGCTTCTGTCTGCTTTTCCACTGTGAAAAACCGCTGTGCAAATTCCTTCACGGTATCGCCAAATAGACCAATCCTGGGAAATGGGGGCTTCGAGAGAGTGGACTTCCTAGCTTCCCACATTTCCACCAGGTTAAGCCACAGGTGGCACTCCTGGATCACCAAAGCAGACATCGCCCTTCCCAGAGTCCGCGCCACAACCTTAATAGCTCGGAGAGCGCACTCGGTCGCTGAACACAGTTCCTGCAGCAACTCTGGGTCGGGACCACAATAATGCAGATCTTGAAACACCTTGGCCTGGTACACCCACAGGATGGCCATGGCGTGCAGGGTGGACACAGCTTATTCAGAAGCCGTGTAAGCCCTCGCCTGAAGAAAATTAAAGGCCTTAGATGATCCTTAGCCTGGGGTGATCCTGTCAAGCAGCGGCGTTTTGCAGGCAGAGTGCACCACAATCGCCCTCTCCGATTGGGGAAGCTCTGTATGCGTTCTGGCCTTTCGTCAACTTCTTGTGCGCTTCCGGGAAAACAGCCTCAGGATAAGGTGGGAACCCCACTCCAGTCCAGTCTCCTTAGCTGTCCGTTAAGCACGGCCACCATTTCAGCGTCCGCCTCCAACTGAGAATCAGCCCCTGCAGAGGCCGGCTAAGCCAAGGCCTCAGCTTCTGCCGCTGCACGTTCTTCCCCTTTAGGAAATCAAGCCGTGCTGAGACAGACTATCAAACTCATCCAGAAGCTCGACCGAGGGACACGAGAAGCGAGTGGTCTGCGGGGTTTTCACCCAGTGGAAACTTACTTGCTTTCTATTGCTCTCCATCGACGCATATCGCTGCAGCCTCGTAGAAGGGACCAGAGCGGGAAGCAGTTGAGGTGAGCTGGGGCTTCTCGTAAAAGCATGCGACTCTTGAGCAGAGCGTACCTATGGTCAAGTTCTCGCAAGCAGAACATGAACCATCAATGAGCGCTGCTTTAGCGTGAGCATGGTCCAACACTAAACACAACGATTGTGTCGATCATTTGGGGAGAGGTAAAGCTGCAACCAGAAGGGCAAGGAAGGAATGGCATGTTTATCAACACACAATCCCAACCGCGCCAGCTCTTTTAGAGAAATTACTCTTTCAGGAGGAAGATTTACTCTTCAAGATCGACTCTCACAACACTTATTTGTGTTCGAAAAGGGAGAGATCGCTGCCTGTGCCATAGATCCAATGACAAAGTGGTGAATGGTGCTGCTTTTCACAGAGAGACGCTGCATTCAGCTCTGAAGAATAGAACAAGTGAACAGCTTGTAATCTGCTGAAGCATCTTAAACCAAAATTGTTTTTTTTTTTATCGTTTAAAAAAAACTATCCTTATGAGGCTAGAAAGAAACTTTTGGAAAGCACTTTTTTTTATCTGTAATTGATTATGGTGACCTAGTATATATGCATGTGTCTTCATCTTTATTAAGGAAACTGGACTCTGTCTATCATGCAGCATTACATTTTGTTTGTGGTGCAGATTCACGTACCCATTATTGTATACATTAATAAATCATTGGCGGAGAAAATTGCATATGTATGTACTCACTGTTAAGGCACTTCTAGGTGAGTTGCCTTCTTAAATTTCAAATCTCTTAATCTCTTACAGAAAAAGTTATTGTACTAGATCTCAGTCGTTTATTCAGTTAAAAGTTCAGAAAGTTTGCTCAGAATTTGG
Source organism: Labeo calbasu (assembly GCA_019740295.1). Taxonomy (NCBI): domain Eukaryota; kingdom Metazoa; phylum Chordata; class Actinopteri; order Cypriniformes; family Cyprinidae; genus Labeo; species Labeo calbasu. Next base: position 24,466 of record JAHKKF010534624.1, read on the forward strand.
AAAATTGGGCTCCTTTTATGCCTCCTGGGCTAGAAATGATCTGCAAACTGTAGTTAAATTAGAGTCACTGCCATCCCTGGGTACTTTTAAATGTCTTTTGTTTTAAAGGAGTCTTGTACATGTTTCGCTTGATCTTACTTTTATTAATTGTTCTGTATGAGTATTATGTTTTGTAGCTGGTTTTGTGTGCAACTTCACATGCTGCCGTCTTGACCAGGTTTCCCTGGAAGAAGAGACTGTGAAGTCTCAATGGGATTCTCCTGGCTACATAAAGGATAAATAGTAAAAAAGTACTGTATTAGTAAATTGACTAGACTGCCACTTCTGGGGTGCTGCTCTGTGGTGACCTGTAGTGTGATTCACATACGGTGGTTGTTTGTTTTTGTGTGTTGTGTTAAGTGTACGCTGCTACTACTACTACTAGAAATTCAGACCCTACAAGAGAAACTTCAGTCAGTACAGCTTTCATTATTGAGATTCAAATCTTGAATGCTGAGGACTTCTGGGTTAAGCATGGCGTGAGCGGGTGCATGCGAATGAACTTCTTTTGCCCTTTTGGTCATCATTTTTTTTTTATTTACATTCATTACAGTCTATTATCTGGTAGCTGGCTTCAGGTGAAATCACAGAGGAGCAAAAATGGCGAGTAGAATGCACCTTCGGTCTAAAATCGGTGATAGAGATGGCGAGGCTTCGAGCAAGACCGACGAGGTGGCGCCTTTTTTCCGGGGGCTTACCTGAGGATCTCGAAAAACTCAGATCAGCGCTTCTTTCTGACATGAGACAAGTAGTTCACTCACTTTTAAAAACGGAACTGGCAGGCACATTGTCACCTGTGAATGCAACTTTGGAACAAGTTAAACGACTACAGTGACAGGTTGGGTTGGTGAATGTCGAGGCTACGATGGATGCGCTACGGAGAGTGAACATGTCGCTGAAGGAGAAGCTGGATGATCTCGAAAACTGCTCACGAAGATCTAATATGAGAGTGGTGGGCATCCCTAAAAAGCTGGAAGGGTTAGACCCGATTAAATTTATGACTGATTTTTTCGAGGAAGTACTGGGAAAGGACTTTTTCACTAGCCCACTTGTTCTTTCTCATGCCCACCGAGTCGGACCCAATCCATCTACTGACGCAAAGGCCAAGCAAACCAAACCTAGAGTGTTTTGTTTCTTTTTCACTACTTCCAGGAAAAACATCGCATCTTCAGATTCAGCAGGCAGCGGCGTGAGTTGTTCTTTTGCGGACACAGGGCGTTCTTTCATGAGGATTTCAGCGTTGATCTGGGGAAAAAGCGAGCGGCGTTTAAAGAGGTGAAGTCTCGGCTCTACGGGAAGGGAGTCAGATTCGCAATTTAATTAAAAATTTAAAAGAACTACCAGTTGTTGATTATTATTTATTTTTTATGTATTTATTTATTTATTTATTTTTATTCTGTGTCTCTCTTTATCCTCTCTGTGATGTTGTATTTGGTGTTTTGACTTCAGTGTAGTTTGTCTTGCAGAATGGCTAAATTATTATTATTATTATTTTTATGTTCGTTTCTATATTGTGATGAATATAATTGTAACAGCATTCCACTACAATTATCCATCATCATTTATGTAATGACATACATGGGTTTAGACCTTGAAAATATTTAACTGTTGTCATGTTGTTGTTGTTTTTTTTTTTTTTTTTTAAAGCTGCCCTGGAATGTTTGGACTTGGAGGGGGGGTGAGTTGTTATAGCAAAAAGACAAAGAGGGAAAATGTAATGTTCATTGTTGTTTTTTGAATGCTTTATTGAATTCAAATCAGGCGACATACTCTTGCTCTTGATTTTCATCCTTGGTTTTTAAATAATTGTGCAAGAAGCACAGGACTGCCATTACAGCTCTGATTAGTAATATTTGGGCTATACATCCTGATTACTGCTACAGTACTGTATTTCCACTCATTTGTAGTTGGTCCCCAATCTTCCTGAATCCTCTTTCATCTCTGAAAAGTCTCACAATTCCTGTCTGTGCACACACAGCCAAATGGCACAAAACTGAGAAAGTTCTGGTGTTTAAAATGTTTTTTTTTTTTTTGTTTTTTTTACTACTGATCACAGATTTATGTTTGTCAGTGATCACTGGTATATTCACATTCATTTCGATTTTGGGGCCTCTTCCAATCTAGTATTTTTAAATATTGCAATTATTGAGAGGTGATCATTTTGAACCGTTTAATCTTTTAGTGATGTTGCACAGGTATAAACTCACTTTTGCTGTATACTGTATTCTCTTGGTAGGTATTTGAAGCAGTACTCTTACCTACACAGTGCTCATTGTGGACAATATACCCATCAGGACAGACACATCTGAAAGAGCCATCCAGATTCACACACGTTCCAGGAGCGCATATCCCACGATTCAATATACACTCATTAACATCTGCATTTATCAAAAGACAAGGCAGACAGTCATGCTATTTTCACTGGACTTCCGTCCGTCTACAAATGCAAGAACAAAAAATACTGTACAACTACACTGAATATCTATATTGTATCATTTCTCAGCAATTTTATTTCAAGTGAACAATGTTGGGAGATAACGGAAGTTACAACCCTATCAATCTATGATAATTTCTAATTTGTAAGTGGCTCTGGATAAATTGTCTGAAAAAATGTAAATAACAGGTGAAATACATTGTATGTATGTTCTGATTTGGTTTAGTTTTCTCTGATTATTCTGTTCATGTTGGCCTAATTTTCCCGGGCTGTTTCGTCTTGTGTTAATTAGTCCCTCAAACCTGTTTCTGTTCTCCCTGATTACTCTCCCTGTGTATTTATGCACTGAGTTTCCTTGTTTCCCATTGCCCAGTCTCGTTTACATCTGTGTTACTGTGGGAAGTGTATTCGCCTTGGTTGTTTCTCCTGGAATATTAAAGTGACTCTCTAGAGCTATTCCGAATTGTGTTTGATATAAATGTAACAACCACCTGTGACGCTGGAACAGAGGGACAGTTGAATCATGTTAAAACAGCATGCGTGTGCAACACACCTGATCTATGATTTTTGCTCCACGCATGCATAGTAGTGTCCTCTTCAGTTCTCTAAAGATTCACCAACGATTCTGAATGTTTTATGGCCATAAAATGTTTAAGATTTTAATGTTTGTGGACTTTAGTCTATCAAAACATGATGCCCTTCAGGGTTACTGTGCAATTTAGAGAAATGTGTGGGGTGGTCAATAGGGTTGTACAGAATAAAGAACATGAATAAAATAAAGAGCTGAAATCAAGTCATTTTCGGTATCTTTCAAGACATTTTGAATTTAGTTAGGTTGTTTGTAAGATGACTGTTTTAACTGTACCTGACCTGGGTACAACTGGAACAAAATTCACTATTGGATGGATCACTATTAATAACCAAATAAAATACATATCACATAAAATTGTAAACAGTGTAATGATAAGTTGTAAGTGTTTGTGTTATAATGTAAAAAGCAAAATGTGTTCTAACTTTAGTCTGTCTACCCTACTGCTATCTCAGATGGATACTTAAGTCTAAGCAGTTAACGGCGCTTGAGAATAAAGTAAAGTAAATAATGGTTTACCTATGCAGCTCTTTCCATCTAGAGTGAGCTCATAGCCCTCTCTACAGAGGCACTGGAAAGACCCAACATTATTAACACAGTGGCCTTTCCTGCAGAGCTGAGACTGAAAAACTGCACACTCGTCAATGTCTAGGCATGAGCATGAGAACAGAAGACATTAATGAGACATTCGGAAGATTCATCAAAAACCAGCTGATCATATCATTAACCTCTTACACAGTGTGAGATAGCTTTAGATACTTTCTAGACAAATGGAGAGAGAGAGACAGAGAGAGAGAGAGAGAGACTAACATGAGGAATAGCAGGTAAGTGTGCATTTCAAATGGTTCATTTTAACATTCGTACCACTATTAAAAAGTGAAATGTCTGCTGAAATCAACAAAAGAACAGTTACCAATTTACAATATGACTCTATTTGTTTACATTGGTTAACTGCATTAGTGAACATGAACAATGAAAAATACTTCTAAAGCATAGTTTATGCTCATTCTAACATTTACTAATACATTATTAAAATCAAATGTGTATCTGTTAATATTATTTAATAGATCTAAACTAACAATGAAAAGTTTTATTTTTTTATTAACAAACATTAACATTGATTAATAAATACAATAACAAATGTATTGATTTTTATTAGTTAATGTTAATAAATGCAATAACTTATGTTATTATAGTACACAGCTCTATGGACTACTTAATTCTGAATGGTCAGTCGCAACATTTCGAGGTGTGTTATTTTAAAACACTTTCTTCTCAAATATCCTTTTTTTCCTTGTCTATATTTATGTGGTGAAAATATGTGTAATTAGTGATACGACTGTACATTATGCCTTAAATTGCCATCTTGTCTGAACTTAGGGCTGGACGATATGGCCAAAAGTTATGTCACAATATATTTCTTAATTTCGGTAAATACAATATAATAACCGCCAAAAACGCCCACAACGGATGTCTGTACCTACAAACCTCTGAAAAAATGAATTTGCCAAGTCTATGAAAACTTCTTCTATAAAACTACATTATATTTTAGAAATAAAAATGGGATGAATAAATTAATGTTCACCTTTTATTTGTATTTAGCCTTCATACAAGAAATGTAAAATCACCATCAAATAAACATAAGACTCTAAGATTTACCTCTTAAAAAAATAACAATATCTTTAAACTTTAACACCGATTACACTGACAGACTGATTATTCTTATAGATTGAAACAAGTGCTTCAGCCAGGATATGAAAAGTGCTCAGAGTTGCTGCAAAAAACAGAAAAAAAAAAAAAAAAAAGTGAGCAACAACAAAAACATGTTGCTGGAGACGGGCTCTCTGAAAATACAAATTCATTCTCTGCCAGCAGGAGGCGCATTTGGAGCGGCAGAAACAGCGGTTACTCCGATGATGGCTGAACACAAAGCAGCGTTCCGCTAATGAATGTTACTTTATCAGATAAAATGAAAATGCTATCGAAACTTTTCCGAAAATAGTCGGTTCCCTTCAAAGACACATCCGTATAAAACACTGGTGCTGCGTTTTGATTTTGAAATGTGCAGTGCTCATGTTTATTCAACGAAGTCAACTGCCACAATCAAATCAATGTATGGGAAACACTGCTAATGTATGTTGAAATATCGGACGTGTGTTTAAAAATCATATCACAGTTACCAGCGCTGAGCAAGTTACTCTGGAAAAGCAATTAAATTACTGATTACTCCTTTTGAAAGTTATCAAGTGACATTTTTCTGATTATTTTATTTTAAAAGTAACTAGTTACAATACTTTTTTCCTGTGCATCTATGAAATTGACTCGAAATAGTACGTTTTATTTCACCTAGCCACAACATCCCAATATAAACGCTCCAGGTAAAATATGTGTTATTATAGCATCAACATTCACAAACCACTGTTAATTTTAACTAAAATCAAAGGCTGCTGCTTGCATGGTTGGGTATGGCAGAAGGTGAGCAAAGAGTGCTCCGTTTAAAAAGCAAACAATCTCACAAAGCTCGGTTATAATAACACTGTAAATATATATGCATAATAAATCTTTCGTAATATCGGGAGCACGCAAATTTCAGCACCGCACAGGAAATCAACATTGCTCAACACATTTTGCGGGAGTCCCGTTAATCATTTTATTCTCCTGCATCCCACACACACACACACACACACGAGTCTCTACAGTATAAATGATCAGACTGGACGCTGAAGTACTCTCACAACAAAACCTTTTACTGAGTGACAACCGGAACTCATACAGAACCTCCCGCATAGCCTTGTGGGTAATGTAGTCTCTCGCTACACCTCCTCCTTTTAGCTAAACCCCACATTCTTTTTAATATCAGATCAACTCTGTATTCATTTATCAGAACATTAAACTCATTTCAAGCTTTTCCTTTTGTCAGATTATTGGCAACTCTTTCCTGACATCACGTATCGAATTCTAAACATTCTTATGCTGACATTTTTATTACACAACATTTCTCTGGAACTCTTTTC